>APFE030376186.1:0-16955 GCA_000404065.3 Pinus taeda | reverse complement strand
AATACAAAGGGTTTACCAGCCTCCCTCTCAAAGGAAATGGTATCGATACCGGTCGCACTGTATCTACCATCATCGCCCATCTCGATGTGCACTCCAAGATCTTTGTCCTCCAGATCAGAGAACAAATCTCTATCTCCGTCATGTGAAAAGACGCACCACTGTCCAAGAACCACACTGATCCCATCACACTTGAAACCAAGCATGCGATCAATGAAAAATCAAGCTCAAACTGAGAAGCTAAGGCCTCTCCCCCTGCAGATCCAGCAGTTTGCTTGTTCTTCTTCTTCTGCGGACAATTTGTGGCATAGTGTCCGTGCTGGTGACAGTGAAAACACTTCACCTTGGACATATCCTGCTTCTTGCCTTTCGCACCAGACTGAGAAGCTTTCTTGCTCTTCCCTTTCTTTGCTTTGGCAGCCAAAGCACAATTCTCTTCATCAACTCCCTTTGACGAAGATCCGTCCCTGGTAATCCGCCTGATCTCCTCCTGCACAAGATCTGACCATAGTCTTTCCCATCCTGGCAACTTCTCCCGACCATTGACAGAGTCCTGATAGGAATGCCAACTCTTCGGAAGACAAAGGAGAGCCAAGCTCACCAAGTCCTCATCATCGACAGTAACCCCCACACTTCCCAGTTCATCTCGACACTGAGTGAACTTCGTGAGATACTTGGGAATATTGTCACCCTTCTCGCATTTGATGTTTCTGAGTTTATCTTTGAGCGCCAGCTTCCTCTGATCACTCTTGCTTTGGAATAATTCTGTTAATGATTTCCACATCAAATATGGAGTAGCCTTTCCATGGAGGCTGGACACAATGTGATCCTTCGCGCCCTCCAACATAATCCTTCGACATTTTGCAATCTTCTTTTGTCAAGCATCAGCTTGAATAGCATCAGTAGGCTTTGGGATATCCGTATCTATGAACTCCTTCAGCCCATTATCATCCAATACTGCCTCCATCCTGTCCTTCCATGCAATATAGTTTGAGCTGCCCTCAAGAGCATACTCCAATCGCAATCCGTTGAAAGACATTGCTGCGTTGTCACCAAGAAAATACTGCTGCAAATTTGAATTCCACCAGCAACCAACTCAACCGCCTCGGATCTAAGATTCGTGAGAACACAATATTTCTCGTACAGAGATTTACTGTATGGGCTTTGACCGGATATTTCACCTTCCAAAGGAAGGATGAATCCAGAGGCTACCTGGCCCGATTACAGGCTCTGCCTAGAGAAATAGAATGTAAACACTTCCTGAATAGTAGATCTGATGATCAACAGCTCTGATACCATGTAGAAATTTTGAATAATTAAACACATATTCAATGGAGATTATCCTGATCATGTACTATTGCGGAAAACATACACAATACATAAGCTCCTCTACGTTGATCATCAATATAGCAGCATCAATAACAATAAAACATCAAGAGCATTCACACATTAACACAGTATGTATCCCGGGGAAAGCATCTCGCTAAAAACCCCAACTATCTGTATATTAATGATTGAGTCATGTAACATTACACAGCATAATACTTCTCACAAGTATCTCCACCTCTGTTACACACAATACAGCTCAGATCTGATCTCCAAATCTCTTCCACTGCTTGCCTGCCTCCACTGCTCAATACCTGCTCAAGAACTGATGAGAATGGCTCACCAAAATCGTTTTTCACCTGCAAAATAGTTGCTCGCTCTTTGTGGACGTGAGCATAAGCTAAAATGTGGGCAAATACGTGGGCAAACTCATTGGCATACTCAATCCCTTGATTGTTCAAGATCTGGTGCACAACTATAGTCACAACTAATAGCAATCTGATTCTCTACCACCTGTCCCTGTTTAACTGAACATGCACTGACATGCAACTGAGTTAACTGATGTATTCATTAGTTGTATTATGAGTTAAGAACTTGTGAATTAATTAATAACTAATTTACCCAACTCATCTCTAGTCTATTTCCCAGTTAGACTAAATACAACCAGTTTAACAAAGCTAAACTGAACACCACTCCATCAACTCCACAATCAACTCCACCAAACTCAACTGATTGAGTTCTAACTGAAGTCATGCATGCAACAACTCAACTGACTCATAAGAAAAGTGTATTTCCTTCTTACAACTGCATGTGCCACCTCTGTAGCTCAAACTGAAGTGCTCCAAGAGAATAAGATTAAGTTTATAGCCCAAATATTATTGTGAGATAATAATATTTGACTTTTCTATTTTTGACAGCCAATCTAAAAATAGACTTGATCACTCACACTGTGATCACTCACACTTTCATCAAAAATAGAAGTCCATCTATTTTTCCCAACTTAATCAATCATCCATAAACAACAACCTGCAATCCATAGACATGATCCATATGTAAAATAGACATAGTCTAAAAATAGACTTGCGCCAAAAATAGCCTGCAGGCCCACTTAGTGAAGGCGACTCTTTTCACTAAGCTCCATCATCTTGTTGCAATCTCAAAAAAGGATGCTCTTGGGAATAGTATCATTGCATATATCTCTTTATTCTAAATCTAACGCAATTTGAATGGGCTAAAATAGACTTCAAATGAAGAAGTTATTGTGAAAAGAAGTTTGGCCATTATCCTTAGAAAAGGAGTCGATTTCTTATAAATGGGACTTAAGGGCTCCTTAAAGGAATCACATCACAATGATAAAGGGCAAAGTAGTGGGACTTAAGAATCCCCGATTGATATCTCCGGCATATCGCATCAGAGGTAGGCTTCCATGTGATATCGGAACCCAGGCGAGTCGATAGAGTGATTGCGACGAAGCGGATCAGCGATCATTGATATATATATCACATCGGATCAGTCCATGGGATGTTGTATATGCCTTGGGCCATTGCGATTATTATATGCGATGGTGCCAATCAGCGATAGCACCGATGTGAGGGGGCCGATAGCGATACGCTGATGCGATGGGGCCGATAGCGATAAGCGATGCACCCATATCAACGATCGACGATCGAAGATTGGTCGATCCCCAATATAAAAGGCCGTTGACATATGAAATTACGATTTACGATTAGGGCGCAAACCCGATATGTTTATAAGCGTGATTTCATATCATTTGAAATCCGGATTTACGGGATTTCTTTGTATTTTCCTGTGTATTGGGTTTTTGGCCATACGCATTGCGATTTCCATACATGATAGAATAATGGACTCGAGAGGATTATAGGGGTGATTATATATTATTTGAGTTCCAAGAAAACACTCCATAATGTGTTTTTCATCGGTTTTCCTGTGTATTCCGTTATGTGGCTATTTTTGGGATTTCTACATAGGAAGGCCAAACGACCAGGTTTCCTATGCCCGCTGGTTCATTTCCATTGGAAATAGTCCATTGCACCTATGCCACGCTATGAGCGGGCATTTCTGTAATAGGAATACGTACGAATCAAGAAGAGACAGAGCCAGAAAGGGATGATTCCTCATGATTAGGGGACAGAGGAACAGATGGAAGCCGCAGAGTCGGAGGATTCCTCAAAGGCCACTGAGCCAAGCGAAGGAGCAATTTTCCCTTCAGAGACATGATAGAGGCAAAGTCACTAGAGGTGGAGGCAAAGACGCAATTCCAAAGAAAGCCAAAGAAGCCATAAGAGGTTGGGGGTGATAGTAAAGGGGTAATTCCTCAGAGAGCTAGAGACAAAGCTGAGAGCCAAAGCTAGAGCCAAAGCAGAGAGCCAGAGCCAGAGTGAGAGCATGAGTCAGAGCTAGAGCGAGAGCCAAGAGCTAGAGCTAGAGTGAGAGCCAAAGCGAAAGCAAGAGTGAGAGCCAGAGTGAGAGCCAAGAGCTAGAGCTAGAGCCAGAGCCAAAAGCCGAGAGCTAGAGAGCCAAACGGCCAGGGATAAAAATGGTATTCTAAGCCCAATGGTTTAGTCGTAACCTATTGGAGTTGAGTGTGGAACTTGTAAAAGAATTCAACCATAATCCCAAAGAGTTTAATCGAGTTGATTAGAGCTCACGAAGACGTAGCCCAAGAGGTTTGGGTGAACTCTTAATTAAACTTGTTGTCTTATGTGTTTGTTTATGTGCTGCATTGTTTCACTGTTATATGCTACATATCAGTTTATGCAAATGGACTTAAAGCAAATAAACAATGAAAGACAAACACAAGCATACACCTCTTTCAAGTTCTTTTATTTTCGCAAATTGTCAATAATAAGCATAGATCTTGGAAATTGTTTAAGCTTTGGAGTGGGAGAGGTTCTTGTAAGCTGACAAGAAGCCTTCAGCGCCCCTTTTCAGATCAGCCAAGGGGCCCTAGAAACCCTAAAGGACAAGTTGACTATTATAACTATATTCTGAGGCCCAAATTGGGCTCTTCCTTTCCACATCCATGTTGATGCATCTGACAAAGCTATAGGAGCATCTCTAGGCCAGATAAATGAAACATTACTTATCCCATTTACTTTATAAACAAAAATTTCTCCAAGGTGGAATTGAACTATATTGTGATTGAAAAAGAGCTCCTAGTTGTTGTCCATTCCTTGAATAAATTTAGACATTACTGTTGAGTGCAAGAATTTCACTTAAGCAAACTCCTCAACAATTAATTGTCAACTTGGGGGTTTCGTAAACTTAGAAATGAAGCACAGGAAATTCTAGAAGTGGTATGAACTTTTCCTATTCTTAATCCTACTTCTTAAAAGAAATGTTGCAGAATCATACAGAAAACATTTTTAAAGGAAATTGACACCAAAACAACTCTAGTGCTAGAATGTAAAAGAATAATTTGCAAGGAAATCAAGTAAAGGAACCTTCACACAATTGAAATCAATCTTAAATGCTGAAATGAAAAACTATGTTTATCTCCAGTATATATGTCTCACAGCTTGACAAGTGGGCCCTTGCAGGGATCTGTTTCCCAATTGATTTTCCTTCTACACAAACAACCTGTTCTTGTACTATTGCAAGTTGCTTCAACTATTGCAGGTATAGTACTTTTGTACATAAGTATATTTTACCTTTCTTACTGAAGATTTATGTTTTTGTGAAGGTGCTCTAAGCCTTAGGGCTTAGAGCACTTTGTTCCTATGACAAAAGACGAGCTCTTGCATTGAGATAGAGCTTCCTTCACCAAAGTTTCTAATTTACTTTAGAAAGAATTAAAAGGTGTGTTGAAAATAATTGCAATTGGAAACTAAATTCTAAGATAAATTATATATGGAAAAGAAATGCTTCAATTAACTGAACCTTGCAATGAAAGTCAACTTCATAAAGTGTACATAATTTGGAATAATCAAAGCAGTAATCACAATAATGTGTATGCATCAGCTAGCTTCGGCAACTCACTTGTAATGAAAGTATAAAGTTTTTATAATAAGGTCCTTTCTTAATTCATATAAACATCCTAAAATCCTTCAGAAGTATGCTCTTAATGTTAAGAATGACTACTGGGTTTAACAATACTTTTGCTTGCAGGAATAACTTAAATAATAAGCAAGAATGTTACATTTTTTGTGAAGTAAATGAATAAATCAGAGTGCAGGAAACTACATGCACTGATATAGGAAGAATCTTCCTGCATGACCCACGTGAAAGTAAACCAAGACAAGAATTGCAGGAAAGGAATTATAGGAAATAAATAAGCTCAATCAACTTCCAAACCATGGATCCGTTCACACTTAACTACAAAATAAATTTAGTTCAGAACTTCTGAAATAAATACAAAATCATTCAAACCACGCAACTGCAAATAAGTGTTTACATAGACCTTTTAAATGACGAAAGCACAAGGGTAAATGAGCTGGGTTGGCTGGGCCCTAGCCAACCAATTTGTTTCCCGTTTAGGAAACGAAATGAATCAACACTCAAGTACACATAAAATATAAGTTAGACATAGTGTGTGAATAACATGGTGAGTTCTTTGTATTACTTGATCAACAAATATACATGATGGCGCAATTCCAACCCAAAGTCAAGGGCAATACATAATTACATAATGAATGAAATTACAACTTAGATCTCTCCATGTTTCTTCCTACAACCTACATTTTATATAGTATTTTGGCCTTAGCCCCATTATGCTAATTACGTTATTTCCTTATTCAAGCCTTTCGGCCGAATGGACTAACAACTAATATTACAAAACTGGCTATTAGTTATAATGGAATGTGAACTTCACTGGTCGTAGACCATCCTTGGCATGTATCCCTGACTATACTCCGTCGATATCCAAACTCAGTTAGCCCGCAATCGAACTGGGATTTGTGGAACAAAATGCCCGTGTGTAAGGATTTGAATTATTACAGAGATATCGGAGCAACATCCTTGGTGCTGCAAGAATTTTCTTGCACTGATCATTATAACTCATAATTAACACTTAGTTTGTCAATTAATTTTAGAAAATTAAACATAAGTTACAAGAGATAATAACATGCACAAAATCTATATAAAATAATTAATAAAGCACTTAATAAATCTTAATTATGAAATACGAAGCATATGTAGGAATAGATGATTATCTTGGACTAGTGCAGGAATGAGAGGGTTAAGTAGAGATAAAACAAAGGTTAAAGTTTATGGAAATGGGGTAAAAATAGAGAAATTTGGGACACCAACATCCTCCTATCCCTAAGCTGTTGTGTGTCTTCACACAAAATTTTACCTTTTGCAAAAAATCTTCAAAAATGGGTGGCCAACTCTGAATCCTGTACTTCAATACTTATTCCTCATTTTACTACCTTAGGCTTTTTACTTCGAGCTCCTTTCAGTTGATTAGTCACCTTCTTGAGGCGTTTGTAGCATTTGGAAGCCCGATACTTCCATACTTTTACTTGCTATTTCTGCTTCTTGACCTCTGTGAGCAGCTCTACCTCACTTTGCTTTTGCCAAATTTTCTCCTTCATGACCTAGTTCAGAGCCTCCAGGTCATGAACTTCTTGATCCAATTCTATTATTCGGTGATTGAGGTAGAGAATAGAGGGTTCTGTATTCAGGTCTTCTGGTGTAAATACCTTCTCTGCAACGGACTCAAAACAAGTCTCGTCATTGTCAAGATCAAGGTCGTCTAGCGTTTGCATTATGGCATTGCCAAAATTTTCTATGCCCGGGGTTTCCTTATCACCAAGGGTTTTGGTGCCCTCCATAGCCTTTGTGCCAAAGTTTTCAGTACCTTGCGCACACAACTCCACATGGTTTTTAATGCCCGTTTCTTCCAATTCTTTAGGGGATTCAATACCCTGTTCATTTAAACTAGTAGGGATTTCAGTACCCTGTTCATTTAAATCAGTAGGGGCTTCAGTACCCTGTTCCTCCAGGGCATTGAGGGTTTCGATGTCCTATTCATGAAAATTATCAAGGGTCTCCATGTGCTATTCCTCATCATCCTCGTGACCCTCTGCTTGAACTTCAGCTGCACTCGGTGTTGTCTTCCTCTTTCTTGGTTTGCGAAAAAAGGTAGACAAAAATATGTTGTCTTCCATATTTTCCTTGTTTACCATGGTGTGGGCTGCTGCATCTGCAAGCACTTAAAGGTTATTATCTTTAGGTGAAACTTAGTGGTGATTTGTCAATCACAATCAGAGAGGTTGATTGATTCGTCCCTGGAGAGACAATCTTCTTCCTCGTCAAGGTTCTGACTTTTATTTTCTTTGTTGAGGGTGGAGTGTTTTTGATAGACCTATTTTTTGCTTGCACTGGCATGATTTTACCTTTTTTCTCGCAGAGGACGATGTCTCTGGCTTCCTTTTCTTGCTTGTACTCTTGCTAGCATACTTCCATGCACTCCTCACTCGAAACTCCTTCAGGAATGCTTCCAAGGTCACTCCCTTTTCTTCCAGCACTTACTTGACTAGGATTATGATAAGCCCATTAAGATATATCATATTCATGACTTGGCCTGCATTCCCACTCTACACACCCTTCACCATTTTCTCAAGACTTATGAGCAGGTAGTAAGGGAAATTAACAAGTTTTCCTGACTTAAAGTGAAGCCACAGCCAAGGGTGATACACAAACGCTAATGTATAACATCCCTCGGAGGGCACAAATTTATGCAATATGAACAGGAGGTCTCACCATTTCCCGATCATGGCACTCTACAAAAGTCTCTTCTTCCAATCAACCTTAAGCTTACTATCAACCAAAAACCAATGCCATCGGTTCTTCCCAAGCCGCTTCTTTTTGAAGCATTGATCCCCTATAGGTGGCAAGCGTGCAACTTGTGCAATGGAATCCTACATGACTTCAAATTCTAATGAGCTGACCCTAACTCGGCCTCCTTTAAATGTTTTCGCAAACTCCAGTACCATAGCCATGTTGAAACCGTCGAACTTCGGTAAAAATAGTAGGAACACGGATTCATGCAATAGTGCAAGACTGTTCTAGTATTCCACAGTCTGTTCGATTTCCTTCAAGGACGACGGCTCATTTATTACGGGTGCCATGCTCAAATTATAGTTCATAATTCTCAGTCACAACCTCAAAAGGATTTCGATGAGTGATACCAACAATTGCTAAGAGATTTATGCCAGAGGTTCATCCATCCTCTGTATTTTCAGTCCCACCCAACCAACCATGATGAAAACAACTCCTCAGATTAGATGTAGATACGTATCAGCTTGCTACATGTGAGAAATAATGATTGGATGTGGTGGAGGTTTATGCAGCGGTGGTGTAACGATCATAATGATAGAGTGATGAGGTAAGATAATAATGAACAAGTACTGTGAGATTGTTTCAAGGGAGGTGAATACAGGTTATCAGAAAATCAGTACTATCCAACAGTCTACCTCATAATTTAATCAAGACATATTTCAGTACTCATTAAAGAAATTAGATTTCAGAACCCAATATATCTTGCACTTTAAAAATTTTCCTAAGTCAATAAATGATAAAACAGAGTATTAATTAAAAAATATATAATGCTATGATCTATCAGTATTCATGTTCAGGGTAATAAAGCTTCAAAAACATCCATAATAAGATTCCTTTGAACTGTGTGAAATCTATTTTACACTTGCTCCCACAGTTAGCCGCATTCCTGCATTGATCCTGCTTGCACTGCACCGTGCTTGCACTGATTTCTTGCATTGCACATCTTGCACCAGGGATTTTACCAAAACAAAAATTCTGATAGAACACAATTCTGTAGCTGGGAATTTCTTTTTTGCCTCAATATACAAGAAACTTTTTATTCGCCATCCTTTGTTGTTTCATGAGCATGCCTTCTGGATTGACTGCATCAAATTCTACAATCAATGTATGAGAAAATAAAGAAGTGGGAAAAGGATAATTTTTAGAATGGGAAGTAACATTACAGTAGAGATTTCTAGGAATAATATCACCAAGGGGGACAGATGAAACATGATGCGGAAAAAAATTCAGGGGAAAAGAGGGATTTTACGAAATCGGGTAGGGTAGTTTTCTTAGAAGAAAGAGGAAGGTAATTTGTTGGGTATTTTAGAAAAGAAAAGAGTGAATATTTTTGAAATGGGAAATAGAAGAAAGGTAGAGTCATTCCCTTTTTATTAAAATTTCGATCTTCCTACCAGCATGCTGGTTTTTAGGTCGATCCTTCTGTAATCATGCCACTGAACTGATTTTCATAGTTACAAGATTTTTTTTCTTTTTTTTGTCATTTTTCTTTTTCTTTTATTATTTTTAGTAAGGACAAGAAAGAATCAAATCTTCAACAGGTTGGTGTTACGACCTTCTAACTCCTTTTCAAATTGATGTTGGACTTGCTGCATAAAATCTCCTTTAGTAAGGGGCTGAAAATATACCTTCAATCTATGCCCATTTACCAGGAACACAAAATTTTGTCCATCAATAATTTTAATTTCTACCGCTCCATTTTCAAACACTTTGACCACCTCATAGGGTCCCATCCAGCGTGTGTGGAATTTCCCGTTAAAATATTTGAATCTAGAATCGTAAAGGAGTACCCAATCACTTGGTTGGAATTGCTTTTTATGAATGGACTTTTCATGCCACTTCTTGTGCTGTAGTTGAACCATGATGTTCTATTGAACAACATCCTATCAGAATTCATCTAACTCATTCAATTGTAGGAGATGTTGCTGCTGTGCTTCAGAGAGATCTAGCCCCAATTGGACTATAGTCCTGAAAGTCTTAATATGGAATTCTATCGGCAAGAGGACTTGTTTTCTGTAAACGAGCTCATATGGTGTGTGTGTGTTGTGTTGTTTCTCCAAGTGGTTCGGTATGCCCACAATGCTTCCAGTAGTTTGTCAGCCCAATCCTTTATGTGAATATTTACCATTTTTGTGAGGATGGACTCAATCACCTTATTTGTGGACTCCACCTGACCATTTGCTTGCGGGAGATACGGTGGGGATTTCCTGTGTTGTATCTTGTACTGCTCCATCACACCATGTACTAGATTAGAAATAAATTGCGGTCCATTGTCAGAAACAATTTCTCTAGGCACACCAAATCTAGTAAATATTTCAATAAAAAGAAAATCAACAACAACTCTTTTAGTAGCAAAAGAAACAACTTTAGCTTCTACCCATTTTGTAACGAAATCTGTACAAACCAAAATATGTTTTTTATTTAATGATGTTGGATTTACTGGTCCTACGAAATCAATGGTCCATTTTTCAAAAGGCTCAATCATAACCTGAGGACATAAAGGCATTTCATTGGTTTGAGTATCTAGCCAACTCGTTGATAGCGATCACACCGCTCGAAATATTGTTTGGCATCCTTAAACAAGGAAGGAAAAAAATATCTAGCTCGTAACACTTTATATGTAGTCTGCTTATTGACGAAGTGACCCCTGTAATGTTCATCATGGTAATATTTTAAAATATCAAACACTTCTTCCTCTCTTACACATCTACGGAAAATGAGATCTGGTTCGGTGTAAAAGAGGTCTGCTTGAATCCAGGAATAGCAACACTTTTCTATATGGTATTCCACTTTTCACGAGCGGATAAGTGAGGTGGTAATTTTCGAGTGACTAAATAGTTATCTATGTCAGAAAACCATGCAGATTTTGTGGACATAGAAAAAATATGTTCGTCAAGAAACTCATCATCAACAGGAATTGCTTCACTAGGATTGTTTAATCTTGAAAGATAGTCTGCTACTACATTCAATTTTCCTGGTCTATCAATAATGGTAATATTAAATTCCTATAACAATAATAACCACCTAGTCACCCTACTGCTAGTTAATGATTTATTCATCAAATATCTTATTGTGGAATGGTCAGTATGTACAAAGACTTCATATCCTGTAATATAATGTCTGAATTTATTACTGGAAAAAATTACAGCTAAAATCTCTTTCTCAGTGACCGTATAATTTAGTTCAGCGGGTGACAAGTTTTTACTAATGAAATAAATGGCATAAGATTGTTTGTCTTCTTCTTGTCCTAAAGTTGCACCAATAGTAGTATCTGAGGCATTAGAGGAAATATGAAATGGCAAGGACCAATTTGGTATTCTCAAAACTAGTACCTGGACTAGTTTTTCCTTCAATGTCTCAAAGGATTGTTGGCAAGCTGTGGACCAAGAAAACTCACTATCCTTAGCCAAAAGTCGGAAAAGGGGGGTAGCTATCCTTGAGAAATTCTTAATGAATCTCCTATAGTAGCCCACATATCCTAGAAAACCTCTCACTTCCCTTTGAGTTTTGGGTATAGGGAGACTCAAAATATTTTCTATTTTTGCAGGGTCAACCTGGATACCTTTGTCATAAATAAGATGGCTAAGAAAAACCTTTACCTTGCACATTAATCTACATTTTTTGTCACTCAAGGTGAGATGAGCTTCTTGGAAGCGAAGAAGCACTTTTCCTAGATTCTTGAGGGCTTCCTGAAATGAATCACCAAACATAGAAAAGTCATCCATATAGATTTCTACATACTCAAGGTCAGCAAAAAGAGCCAAGGGAAGCACTCGATAAGAGAATGTAGCCCATGGACATGTAAAAGTGGGTTTGTCTTAATCCACGAGTGCGATATGTATCTGGTTATACCCACTAAAGCTGCCTAGAAAAGAAAAGTACTTCTTACTAGCAAGGGTATCGAGTACCTGATCGGTGAAACGAAGGGCAAGTAATCTTTGAGAGTGGCTTTGTTCAGTTCTCTATAGTCAACACAAATGTGCCATCTCCCATCTTTTTTCAGGACTAATACCAATGGAGAGATCTACTGGCTGTCAGAAATAGGATAGATAAAATCAACATCTAAGAGTTTTTGCAATTCTTCCTTTACAACATCTCTTAGATCTGGGTTCATTCACCTTTTGGGTTGTCAGATAGGTCGGGCTCCATCCTGAATATAGATATGGTGTGTACAGGTTTCAAGAGGGATGCCTTTCATATCTTCATAGCCCCATGCAAAGGCATCAAGATGGTTTCACAACAAATTCACAAGCTTCTCTTGCTGGGAAGGATCCAAGTCTAAACTAATATGCAAGGATTTACTTGGACTAATCTCAAAAAGAGTGGTATCAGGCTCAAGAGTACACAAAGGTGTCTCTAGAGATGGTGGTGAGGGAGGTAGAGAGTCACATATTTCCTGAAAATCTAGACTAAAATATGACTCAATGACTCAAAATTAGGCATGGTGTCTAGATTATTCAGGAAGTCTTGTATTTCACCCTCCTGCGAGAACTCAACATTCTGAGGTATCAAGGAAATAGTTTGATTTTCCTCATCACTACTATAGTCTAACCATAAAGTGTCTCAGAGCTCCTGAATGGATCTAGCGGGTGAATACAAGGTGACCTTCTTCCTAGAATCTCCATGGGAAATGTACATGTCACCAGAATGACATCTGATATAAGCATTGGACATGGAAAGCCATGGTCGTCCCAAGATCAAGGGGTGTCCTCCCATAGGATTCCTTGGCTGAAGCACAATGAAATCTGCGGGATATTCCCAAGAGCCTAGGGAAACGACCACATCATCCAATAACCTTTCCATCTTGATTTGAGATCTATTGGCTAGTTCGAGCATAGTGGGAGTAGGACGAATATGGACCAATCCAAGTTGATCCATTGTTTGCTTGTTCATAACATTAATAGATGCCCTCAAGTCTATAAGTACCTTGGATATGAGGACATCACCTATCTCGATAGAGACAACAAGGTTTTTGGGGTCAATATATTTCTCCATGTGCATACATCCCGTCGTTAACTATGCTGCTCTACCAACAAATTGAATGGTTTGAGGTTCTAATCTTCTCCTTCCTAGCATCTTAAGATAGAGTTCCCTAATGATTTTTGTGCATATGGGGATCTCTTTAATAGCTTGGAGTAAAGGTACCCTTATGAAAAGGTTCCTAAGCTTAGAAGCCAGGCTAGAATTAGGAATGGGGTCTTTCTTCTCCATTACTAACCTCTCTAGATAGGGAGGTTTGTTGGAAGAAGATGACAAGAGCTCAGAAGGTAAGGGGATTGGTTGAATGGTGTCATCTATTTCAGAATGGTCAGGAGTTTGCTCCTCTCCTTTCTCATTGATAATCACCATAGGTTTCTTTTGACTTTTTGAGGTTACTATCTTCCCTGATCTCAATTTGATATCTCGGTGAAGAAAGCAGGTTCATAGAATGGATCGTTTGTACCGCTTTGGTATTGGGTTTGGGTAAAGGTTGAGCAGGCAGCTGAGAAGTTTGAAACAATGGAGGTAAAGGTAATGGTGGCATTGGTTGAATCAACTAAGGTAATGATGGTTGTGGCATTGGGCAAGGTGCATACGTAGGAGGGTATGACTACATTGGTGCAAGATATGAATGATGTGAATGGTGTGAATGGTTTGGACCTCTCCATCCTTGTTGCCAATATTGGGAGGGTTATCCATACTGACATTGGTTCCCATGCTGTCAATGTTGAGAGTGACTAGTGTTAGGATAGGAATATGAATGTGCATTATAACCTAAAAAAATGTGGTATAGGTTCAAGAGCCATACCTGCACTTACCTAAGGTCAGTTTCTTTGTGCTCCCATAGCATGCAATGATTCAGCTTTAGGTTGTCCTCCCTCAAGTACAAATTTCAACACAGGTATGGAGGGACATTTTTCTGTGGCATGGTTCTCTGCACAAATTGCACATCTATTAGTTTCTTTAATATCAAGGGGCCATTCTCTTAAAAGATGCTTTCTTCTACATTTTGGACAAAAAATAGACAATGACTCTTGTTCCTCTACCAGTTTTGCTGAAACTTCAAAGAGTCTATTTGTTTACTAACAGTATTCATTATTTCAATTTTCATATTGTCCATTTTGTTTTCTAATCCAATAATCATAGCATTAGTAGATTCATTTTTCTTGTTTCTATTATGAATTCCTTTACCGGATCTATATTGGTTCCTTGAGAATTTCGTGCAGAAGTCACAGATTTGATCAAAAGATTTTTGAGAAATATCCCTTGTCCTAACATATTTAAATTATTCCTAACATCATCAGTAAGCCCACATAAGAACAAGTTTCTAATGGTACTTGGAGCAAATTTGTGCTTTGACCTTTGGAGGATATACAAGAATCTCTCCAGGTAGTCATCTAGGGTCTCATCATCATTTTGCGCAATAGTAAAGATTTCATCTTGAATATCTCTAGTTTTACAATATTCCTAATATTTTGACAAGAACACTCTCTTCATTTTCTCCCAAGAAGATATAGTGTTTCCTCCTAGTCCCATGAACCAGTGGAGTGCTGTGTCCTTGAGAGTTGTAGGAAAAAACTTTAACTTCCAGGCATTAGATGAATAATCATAACTTCTACACAAAATATCAAACTCAAATAAGAAAGAGTTTGGGTCTTCATGTACCTTACCATAGAAATGAGGAAGAGCTGATGGTAAAATATTTTTCATTTTCACTTATGTATCAGGATCCACAATTTGGAATCCAAAAGTGGACCCAAATAAAATTTCTATCATAAAGAGGGTCCCTACTCCTAAGAAGCAGAGGGATGTTAGAAGTTTCTTGGGTTTAGCTGGACAATATAGGAGATTCATAAAATACTTCAGCAAAGTAGCCTCACCTTTGTTTAGACTATTGGCCAAGGACTCCAAAATTTTATTGTTAGAAAGCTGCCAAGGGGCCCTAGAAACCCTACAGGACAATTGGGCTCTTCCTTTCCACATCCATGTTGATGCCTCTGACAAAGCTATAGGAGAATCTCTAGGTCAGATAGATGAAACGTTACCTTATGCCATTTACTTTGTCAACAAAAAATTGTCCAAGGCTGAATTGAACTATACTGTGACTGAAAAAGAGCTCCTAGTTGTTGTCCATTCCTTGCGTAAATTTAGACATTACTGTTGGGTGCAGGAATTGCACTTAAGAAAACTCCTCACACTTAATTGTCAACTCGGGGGTTTTGTAAACTTAGAGACAAAGCACATGCAATGCCAGAAGTGGTATGAACTTTTCCTATTCTTAATCCTACTTCTTAAAGGAAATGTTGTAGAATCATACAAAAAACAATTTTAAAGGCAATTGACACCAAAACAACTCTAGTGTTGGAATGTAAAAGAATAATTTGCAAGGAAATCAAGTAAAGGGGCTTTCACACAATTGAAATCAATCTTAAATGATGAAATGAAATACGATGTTTATCTCCAGTAGAGATGGCTCATAGCTTGACAAGTGGGCCCTTGGAGAGATTTGTTTCCCAATTGATTTTCCTTCTACACAAACAACCTATTCTTGTACTATTGCAATATGCTTGCACTAGTGCAGGTACAATACTTTTGTAAAGAAGTATATTTTACCTTCTTTACTGAAGATTTATGTTTTTGTGGATGTGATCTATGCCTTAGGGCTTAGAGCACTCCGTTCCTGTGACAAAAAACCAACTCTTGCACTAAGACAAAGCTTCCTTCACCAAATTTTCCAATTTACTTTCGAAATAATTAAAAGACATGTTGAAAACAATTGCAATAGCAAAATAAATTCTAGGATAAAGTATCTATGGAAAAGAAATGCTTCAATTAACTAAACTTGGCAATGAAATAACTTCATAAAGCGAAAACAATTCGAAATAATCAAAGCAACAATCGATGTGTATGCATCAGCTAGCTTCGACAACTCACCTGTAATGCAAGTATAAAGTGTTTATAATAAGGTCTTTCCTAATTCATATAAACATACTGATATCCTTTAGAAGTATGCTCTTAATGTTAAGAACGACTACTGGATTTAACAATACTTTTGCTTGTAGGAATAACAGAAATGATAAGCAGGAATGTAACATTTGTTGTGAAGTAAATGAATAAACCAGAGTGCAGGAAACTACATGCACTGGTACAGGAAGAATCTTCCTGCACGACCCGAGCGGAAGTAAACCAAGACAAGAATTGCAGGAAAGGAATTACTGGAAATAAATAAACTCAATAAACTTCCAAACCATAGATCCGTTGACACTTAACTACGAAATAAATTTAGCTCAAAACTTCTGAAACAAATACAAGAATCATTCAAACCATGCAACTGCAAATAAGTGTTTACACAGACCTTGTAAATGGTGAAAGCACAAGGGTAAACGAGCTGGGTTGGCTGGGCCCTAGCCAACCAGCTCGTTTCCCATTTACGGAACGAAATGAATAAGCACTTAAGTACTCATAAGATATAAGTTAGACACAATGTACGAATAACATGGAAAGTTCCTTGTATTACTTTATCAGAAAATATACATGATGGCGCAATTCGAGTCCAGAGCCAAGGGCAATACAAAATTACACAGCGAATGAAATTACAACTTAGATCGCTCCCTGGTTCTTCCTACAACCTACATTTTATACAGTCTTTCGGCCTTAGCCCCATTCTGCTAATGGAACGTGAACTTCGCTGGTCGTAGACCATCCTTGGCATGTATCCATCACTATATGCCGCCGATATCCAACCTCAGTTAGCCCGGAATCGAAATTGGAGTCGTGGACCAAAACACTCCTGTGGAAGGATTTGAACTGTTATGAAGATCTCGGAGCAACATCATTGGTGGTACAGG
>APFE030376185.1:0-12917 GCA_000404065.3 Pinus taeda | reverse complement strand
AGCTGGGTTATATTGTGACTCCTTAGACTCCTATATATAGAAAGGAGGCTTTGTCATTTGAATCATCCAAGAATTGTTCATTTATGTAATGTAAAGGAGGTTGCACCTGTTATCACTCAGGTTGTTCCCCAGGAGGATACTAGGAGGGAATACGGCCGAGGTAACCACTAACCAATCTTTCATACACAGATTCTAGCCAATCTGTATCCAAAGAGGGCTCTCTCTTTATCATTTAGCTTTGTTTTGAGATATTTTAGGCTAGTTATGATGTACAGGGGTTTTGTTTTAAGTTTGTTGGATGGTGATCTTAGATAGAACTGGGATGCAAGTCTGAATAGTTTATTCCATTGGGTTGGTGGAGTCACAAAGGATGAACTGCTGAGTGAAGTGTTTTAACAAAAGGTGATACTACAGAGCAAGATTATCGATCTTAGAGCAATTTCATAATCTGGAAATAGATGGAATGTAAGCCAGTGGGTGAAGGGCAGTTAAGAATACTTCATCATGTTGGCAGAGGGAAATGGCATGACTATTATCAAGGAGCAGTAAAGAATTCCTTGTCAATATTCAAAGCGAAAGAATTAGTGGAAATAGGAGCAACTAGGAATTCCTATTTATTCTAATTTTGAAGAAAACATAAGTAATAATAGAGATTGAACACAGAATGTATTTAAACAAATTTTGGGCTATTCTTTTTCTCCAATACTAAGATTATGGAAACATATATGAAATTTGCAGACACAAAAAATACAAAACACAGGTTAGAAAAACTTATTGATCCGTAAATGATTCAAGAATTCTGTAGCAGAGACCTAATGCATCAATTCCACTTCAGACGGTGCAATCACAGTGAAATCCAACAACTCATTTATTTCATAAGATTTTTTAGTTACAACGCAGTTCAGGGAAGATATCACCAACCAACCCCGAATACTTGCCTTGGGGAGGTATTTATACAAAAAGTGTTTACAAAATATCTGAATGAGAACATATCAAGCAATAACTTCATCCATCTACTTTACAAGAGAAGTAAATGAGAGAAATGAATGCAGAAGTAAATGTTGGTGTGTTGGTTGTTCAGTTGGTCAGATATATTTGACTTTTTGAACTGAATGAGTCGGCTGGTAGTTGTCCCTTTATTTTGCGTTCCTGCGTTGCTGTCCCGGTCCTTTCATCTGTGCTTGATTCCGCTTTAATGCGTTTTGGCGTGACTTCCTTCCTCTATTGTTTTCATTTTTATAATGTGGAACGTGCATTGAATTTGATTAAATGCAGATGATCAAAAAGAGAACTAAAACTACCTTGGTAAAACCTCTAACATGCTCTTCCACCATTGGTCTGTTGGCAACTGGTGTCTTTGTAGTTTTATCAATATTTCATCAACTTCAGTATACCTGTAGAAATTGGGCTAGAATTCAAAAAGATGTGTTATTTCATGCTCAATATAGAACATATTTTCCAATTTGTCATATAAGCTCTGTCAAGAGGGAGGTGCTATGTCTTTTGAAGTGCTTGATGATGTTGTGATCTGATTGGAAACATATGTATTCACCCTGTGAGCATATTGTTCATGTGTCAACAGTCTCTGATTGTTGGTTAACAAACTGGGTAGACCCTTTTGCTGCAAGACTGTAAACTTTTCTGTAAAAGCATTTATTTCCATCTACATTTCTTGACATTTTCTCTCCAGATTCTATATAAGATTCCTCATGGTTAGAAACTTTTTAACTGTCAAAATGGTACCTGTTCTGTCCCTGATATCTAGAGCTACTAGTTTTTCTTTAGTACGAGTATTCAAAAGATGAATTAGTCTATTGGCCTGTTCGAGCATGTTTCCCAATGATGCTCTGGCCTTTTGAATCTCTACTTGGGCCATTTCTATCAATTCTATTTTCTCATAGATAGTTTGTATTGATCTCCATTGATCAGTGATGGATTGGCCAATTTTAGTCCACAAAATTGTTTTGATTTCTGATAGAGGTTTACGAAGAGTAAGATCTTTCTCCAAGGATTATACCTTATTTTCCAAGGCCTTTACCTCTCTGGTTTTTTCTGCCACAGTTATTTTAGATTTAGCATAGCTTACCTCTAACTTGGCCAACTTTTCTTTGGCTTCATTTAGCTCTTCCATTTGGAGTTCTAATTCTTTTATTGCTTTCATCATCTCTTCCATGCTCATGCTAGTATCTGGGGTTTTTGTTGTTGTTGCTACCGAAGTATTTGTGGCTGATGTACCTATTGTTGGGACAGTGGGAGGTACTGTTGTTGTGGTTGTAGGAGGATCAGTTATGCTTGTGGGAGTTGTTTCTGGTGGCTGGGAGGTCGACACTCCCTGCTTCTCACGGGAACTGATATTGTAATAAGGGGTTTAATGCTTGGGTATCATCTTGTTCTTAGCTTCCTCACCCTTCCCAGACCTTTGATTTAGATATAAATAATGGGTAGATGTAATAATACTATCCAGTTGTTCATTAGCAAAATTGGATAGGCGTATAACATTATTCTTAGGCCTGGAGGGACCAGGCTCTAATGCATAAAAATTCAAAGAATGAGCAAGAGAAATACGAGGAAGGATAGGATCCAAAACCGTACCCTCTATTGGATGAGTAAGGCTCCCGACATCCACTACTGCTGGTGTTGGTTTTCTTCCAGCACTTCCATATTCTCCACATTATCCTCCCGAGGCTTGTCAATTTCCATCTAATCATGCTCCATTCCCGGATTCATCTTTTCACCCTTATTCTCTTCCTCTATTTCTTTTCCTCCCCCTCCCTTCCTCTGACTCCTTCTTCACCTGAATCCCAACAAACATTATTTTTCTAGGTGTACATATTTATGACACCTATGGCATCTAAACGACAGATGTTCATAATCTAGAAATTGTGTATAAGTGAATTCCTTGTATTGTAGGTTTATTTCTTCTACCAAACCTTCTCGAGAATTTAATCTTACTAGTATACGTGCCATCCCTTGATCTCTCATTTGCAGAAACAACATATCAGCTTCCATAAATTTTCCAAAGTGATTGCCAATAGCCTTGAATATGGAGTCGACCTAGAGGAACGACGGTAGTCCAGGCATATGAACCCACAGAGGTGATTCATCCACTTTTTCTCATTGTGCATAAAACAAGGGGTTCCACTTTTTGAAGTATATCATATATCTCCTAAAGCTCCAATTTCTCTCCGTGACCCAGTCCACCGATTCTCTTTTCCCGAACTTGATCATGAACCATCATTTTGTCAGTGTTGTGAACACAAAGGCTGAGTCCAGCGCTTCCTGCTAGTTTTTTGCAATCCATTCTTGAATGTAACTGGTCGAGTATTTCTTCCCTCTTGTTTGACCTACCAAGCTTAATTATGATACCTCCATGGCCTCATTGATTTGGACATCCTTTCTTAGGACCAAGTTTGCTACAATATCCATCTTCTTGATTATTTTGTGCTTTTTCCTTTTTCCCCCACCTTTCGTTTTCGAACCCCTCCCTCCTTATTCTATGTGTTTGCTTCTGCATTGGCACTGCTATTGGGAGTGTTCCAAGATGCCCCTCCTTCCTAAATAGTCTGAGTCCTTCAAAGGACCTTTCACCCACGTGGTTTGTCTCCTATACCCCTGGGAAGATTTCATTGCCACCCAACTTCCCTTCCCCTTCAAGTAATGCTTCCTTCCCAGCCTTTATTCGCTTGGCTCATCCTCTCTTCCTAACCTCCTGCTTCCTAGCTTCAACCAACTTCCAGCCTCCTAGCGAATCCTTTACTTGCTCTAGCAGGCTAGCAATGCCCGCCCCTGCAAGTGGGTTATGCAGGGAGACATCCCTAGTTCCCCTATTTTGCGAGCTACTGCATGCAAGGGTGTTGTTCAGGCACAACCCTCTCCCATATTTTTCCGGCCCTAAACCATTAGCGAGGCAAGAGCACAGGGCTTCCTGACACTTAAATCCACAGCTGATAACTATGTCCTCTAAACCCCTTGAGTAGAATTGTTTTAGTGAAAGAGGAGGACCTTACTTACATGAAAACCCCCTCTTTTCGCTGCTCTGTGCTTTAAAAATGACTACCTCCCTTGCAGCTACTGCCCTTCCCAGTTCTCTAGATATGACAACCCTAAGCTTTCCTCCAGGAGTCCTAGGGATTTGCTTTGATTCCAACCCGCTCCCGAGCCACCTTTCTTCCTTCCTAGTTGTCCAACTAGACGAATATACCTCTCTATATTTTGGTTTGTTACCTCCAGAACCCAAACCGATAAAATGTCCCTAGGTTCAGGATCTAGATCAACAACTTCACTTTGTTTGACCATCTTCTGCCCTCCTGTTTCCTGTTAACAGCTTAGTGATAGAAACGACACTCTGTGTTATGACCACGAGTGCGTGCTCAGGAAAGGAAGCAGCAATGCAACGAAGATTAAAACTATAAAATGTTTTGTCGTTTGCCATTCTCTGCTTAAACCATAGGCTTATTGGCATGATTCCCAAGACATTAGCATTCATGCATGTCTCCTTCCATCTGTCCTCCCATCCCTGACAGCCACAAACCTTCCGCTGTCATCTGTTTGTCGCCCGTACCTCCTCCCTTTCACTTTCTCGGCCCTACAGGCTGCCCACCTGTAGTCAGGAACCTCTGATTTGAAACCCTAGCTCCATCAGTCCAACCTCCATGTCCTCACCTATACTTTCTCATCTCAAATCCACTTATATCATAAGTAGAGAAGAATAAAAATAAAAACAATATAAATTTATGCAAATTTAGTATAATTAAGAAACTATTTTTTTTTTCTTAATTTTTCTTTAAAAAAAAAAAAATCAAAAATTTATAATTTATAATAAGTTATAATTAAATAAATTCACAATTCAATATTAAAATTCAATATAATAATCATCTCATATTATTAATATTACCAAAATCATGTTAAAGAAATATATATCCTATAAAATAATCATTGTAATATCCTATAAATATTTATATTTAAAAAAAACAACAATAACATTAGTACTTTGGGTTTTGATAATTCATGTTTTTTCTATTTTTGATTCTTTTCATATAACTTATTTAAAAACGTAAAATGCCAATAAATTATTATTATTATTTTTAATTTTAATTTACTAATATGATCCCCAATATTTTCATAAAAAATATATATGCATTTCTGCTACCCAATACCCTGACCATGTCAAGGTCTACATGAATGTTAATTCTGGCAATCTTAGACCAGGTGTAACATGTAACATTTCACATCATATTATATAATAAAAAATCTTACCTACTATTCAATTGATTATCCAATTATGCTAACTCATAAATCGTATCCCGTGTAATATACATTGAATATCCTAGATATAATAGCAATTATACAACTTGCAAAATATAGTGTTAATTATTCAAGTTATAATTGCATCTATCATCTTGTTGACAGTGTTGGACCCGCCAACATGTCAAGGGGATATCCCTGGTAAGAAGTCCCAATTAGACCTCAGATCATTTGGTGTAGGAGTCCTAGTAGTGGGTCGTAAAGCAATGTCTTGACTACGATGTCGCACAGACGCAAGTAAGATAACTCTGTCAGTAGCAAGGGTGTGACTATTGCAGTGAGTCAAGGAAGGTGCATGAGAGATTCTAACACAGGTGTGTTGAGATGAGTGCGCCCCTTGGCAACCTATAACAGTACTTCGATGGGAAGGGAGCACAAAAGCGAAGATGCATCACAAAGCTGGAAAGCAAGTCAGCTGGCAATCCAAAGTGATGGTTAAACCAACAACACATCCACAACAAGATTCATAAAATTGCATACAAAACAATTCATACACAACTACGTAAGTTAAACAACATACATTGCTACAGCAATTGGAACAATCCAACTACAATAACAACATATGCATGAAAACGTGTTGGCTTTTATTATATAAAGAAGTGTAAGTTCTTGTCATATAGTACATCCATGTAAACCCACTAGCCCCAACAGTGGAACATTACAACCACATCTGCTTACTCCTCCAAAGAGATGAACTAGCTCCATGCAGTGGAGAAGCCAAGGTGTGTTACAATACTATGCAAGCTCTTTCCAAGATAGTCTTATCGAAATCTTGGCTGACCAAAAGCCTATACAATGAGTTATGAGGGACTGTTTATAGCAAAGTGTGGGGTGACCCTTGACATTCCCCTTTGTGACAATTCATCTACCCTCAGGAATCTTCATCTACTCTATGACTGTTACAACTATTGACACTTGACTTGCACTTGACATGACGTTACATTACAATGCACATGTACTCATGTGAGTCAACATGGTTTGAGCAAGCCATGCAAGAGATCACTGACAATTGGTTCGTTGTGATGATACCAACTCTTTGGCATGCTTGTGATCATGAAGGTGGTGAGCTAATGCCAAGCTTGGCTATCTGTGATGGTGTGCATGCACCTCATGGTGTCATCTTGCTGAAGCAAACTCTTGCCTCCGTTGCAATCGGTGCATTGGTTCGGCTCTTTCATTCAACTCGTCTGCTAATATGCACATGGTATTCTTGGGTGCAGCTGAACTGGCAACACACTGATCCATAATGTTCATGCCAATCTTCAAGTGTGTGTTGGTGGTCATGCGCATCAACTTACCGAAGTACATGTTCAACTCTAGTTGGACTTGCTTCTTGTCTTCGCCTTGGTAAGTGTGCTAAATGGGTTGGATTGCATGTGTGTGCACAATGACATGCATGCTGTTGAATCCCTTGCATGCGATAACAAAACTATTCACCATGTCTGCTCTGTGCCAGCTGTTGGGATGGATCTTTAACTTGTACGGGCGTAGTTTCATCTACGGGTGCATGTTGCGTCCATTGTTGTTCCTGTTCCTGCTACAACTCATTTGTCTGTCTGTGCAAATTTATGTTCTTCCTTGAGTTGTTGCTTCAGCACATGCAACTCCTTCTTTGTTCCATTCTATGTCCTTGCACGATCTTCATGTCACGTCGTCACCTCATAGCTCGAGTCTCCAAAGTTGCTTTCATCATTAGTGGATCTGCTTGATCTTGCAACTTTATTTCGCCTTTGTGTTGTGAACAACCTTCCTCTTGAATTAGTTACATTTCCTACATTCGTTTTATTCGTTGCATTTGCTGCATTCGCTACCTTCGCTATATTCGTTGTGTTCGCTCCATCCATTGTGTTCGTTGCATTCGTTGTGTTCGGTATGTTGGCTTCAATTGCTATTCATGATGTTGTTCGTTGTGATATCTTGATGTTCTTTTCTACGAACAACTTGATATCTTCGTGAGTAGGCAAGCTCATAGACATTTGATCTACTGTATCTCCAGGTGTGCTCTAAACGGTGTCTTCGAATCTTATCTCTTGGAAACCATTGTACCTGCACTGCTAAGAGGTAGATGAACACTTGCAATACCTAGAGACATGGCAACACTCATGGCAAGCAATCTGTCAGTTGAAAACCAAGATGAACTTGAGAACTAACTTTCAACATACATGTGTGACTGATCATGAAGGTTGCGTAATTTTGGTCGGGAGGTCAAGGGACTGACTACCAAGACTGTGAAAGGCACAGTCTAGGCTACTAGGAGACTAGTTGACTACTGGAACTATGTAATGAACAATCCAGTTTGGCTGCTCACTGCTGGAATTACGCAATGTGCAATCTTAGCTGGCAATGGCTACAGGCTCAGTGATTGCATTGCGCAATTTTCTGGGCTAGTAGTCACTGTCCCTCAGAAATGTGCAAAAAAGTCTTGAAGGACAATTCCTAGGCAGAAATGTGCATTTCTGGAGAGGAAGACATAACCTTCCTTCCCTAGATTGCGCAATACTATCTCAGTGAAGGCAGAGTCCAGACCAAGGTTGGTTCGACTCACCAATGGGCAACTGAAAGCAAATATGACAGTGGATCATGGCAACACATAGTGAAAGTATAAGTGATTGATAGTGCATGCAAACATGAATGAAAGATTCAGTAAACATATCAACATGCATGTGGGTGAAGCGAGTCGCTGAATCGGCAACCGTTTGTGAAAAACAATTTCATGCATGCGGAAACAGTGAGATAGCAATGAAAATTGAGATAGTGCTAGGATAAGCTATTATACATGTAAAAAACAACAAGTGTTCAAAGAAAACAAGGAAACATGATTCATACAAGCAAAAACACAAAAAGCGACAGAAATGCAACACAAATCATGGAAAGCGGGCTTACCCAAAACAGCTGAGTTGAATGTGCCGACAGCTCCTAGATGTGATGTGGGATGTCAAAGCTGTAAGGTTGATGTGAGGGATGAGCTCTATAGTGTCCGTCTGATGAGTTTTTATAACATCAAAGTTCTGACATGCATGCCACAAATCTAGGGGAAAGAGACACTTGGTGGGAGGTTTTTGAAGTGAGCCTTGCATGTAGCCTCCAACTACTAAAAGTAGATCCTTGAATCAATGGATGTCTTTGCATGCTGCCTTGGGAGAAGCAACCCATGCATGAAAGTTAGTTTTTCTCGGTCCTGGAGGGAACCAGTCAACTCAGTTGCACATGCAAGAGGCTGTTCGACTGCTGGAAGAAAATGCGCATTTCTAGTTGGGAGCTGGGCTGGCTGCCCAAGATATTTGCGTAATTTTTGGGCAGAGCAGCTGACTTCTACCCAGATTTGCACAGATTTTGGGCTAAGCAGCCTTGTTGGGGAAAATTGCGCAGGGTTGAGTGGTAGAATTGCACAATTCTAGAGCCCAGCAGGCTGCTAGGCATGATTGTGCAATTTCTTGGGGGAGCTGCTCAGCCTGCAGCTAGACCAAGTCCAAGCGAACAACGTCTGAGGGGAATGCATCGAGTTGTGACCGACAGGCTTCCTTTGTGCAAGAAAAACACTGAAGCTTGAGTCCTTGACAAAGTAAGACAAGGTGCTATGAAAGCTTGGTAGGGAGTCTCCAAAACGAGGTTAAGGCAAAATTTTGGAGGGTGGTTGTAGCTACTACAACACATCTATTTGATAATTGGTACAATATCATATCTGATTCATATTAAAATGAAATATTTGCATAGATATGTTTTAATGTTGCAGGTACTAATGGTTTGGATGGATCTTGATGCTCTGAGGCTCGCATCTAGATGTACCAACACTCCAACTGATACTTGGATGATATCTTGTGATGGAAACTCCAGATGATGATTCGATAGTCGTTGTTCTTCAGAATAGGGTTAGGGTAACTAACCACTGCAACACTGCCAACGATCCTCATTTCTCCTCCTTCTCGGTGTGGTATGCTGCTGTGCAAGATCCATTGGGTTTACTGGTTCTTCGAACCCTTACCAAACTTTCATGGAGTTGTTTCTGCAGTGCCATAGTTAACCACTATTCTACTCTAACTATGCAAAGGTTTTGGGTTCGACTATGGAAGAAAACCCTTGGCAGAGTTCGGTTAAATGGTCTTTCCATCCACAACACAAGTATCTCAGGTAACCTCTCATGATTAATTGAGTTTTTCTAAAAGGGTTACAGTGCAATACTATCAATCATTTAATCCTACCTTGATGTTGCTTCTTCTTTTGTAGTTGACAGTGTGGCTACAAGGTCACTTCCAATGAGACAATTGTTTGAGGATACACTCCATCTCGCCTTTACTTCTTTTCTAGGTTGAAATTCTGCATGTCTCTGATTCTCACTGTCTGATGGATTTTTTTCCCGGTTTTAGATAGCTGGGATTATTTAGGAAATGGAATCCCTCCCATTGTATAATGTTTTAACTATTGGCTGTTGGAGTTGTGCATAGATGTTACGAGTTTTTCTAGAGGTTTGAGATCCTCGACCTACTTTACTGTATGAACATGTATATTTACCTCTCTGAAGTCCGAGCCTCTCGGCCTTGGTTTGAGTTTATAGCATCATAATTTATGTTTGGACTTTTTTTTTAGGGTTCAACCCTGCTACGACTATATAAAATCAACATTTTCGTAGTGTCCTTTTCATAAATACTTTGAATGATGTGTTTATTAATTATGTTTAAGATATGAATTCCTGCGAGATATGCATTGCTAAAAAACGAGACTGATTTTCTCTTATTATTTACTTGGAAGAAAGAAAAAAATGTTTCATATCAATTTGTAGATTATAGGTTGGGTTCTTTTGGTTTCAACCCTCATCGAGAGCTTATTTGTACTACGTCGTGCAATGATCTCCTATCTAGTTTCTCTGTTTATATTGTATGGCAGAAACTATAATTCTTAATATTCTTTATAGCATTCTATGCATAGTATTTCATGGGTATTATATGTTCCGTGGCTGAACAATTCTCTGTTAACCCTTTCTCTAAACGTTTACAGTCATAAATTATTTAAACTGCAGTGGTTGAGGGTTTTTGTCAACCCAGGTCTGAGGGTTTACCACAACACCTCAACCCTTTATTCACTGTGTTTTCTATGATAGTTTGTTTTTCTAATAGTTAATTTTCCGTGGCATAACCCTATGCAATGGTAGCCACAATACCTTTAATAAAAGAAGAAATGTGTTCTATATTTTCGATTTCATAGCAATACATTATATTTAAATGTTACACTCAGTTTATTGCCCTTCATAAATCGTATCAACACAATCTTAGATGGCTGGACAAGCAAACCCCCGTGTCTACATTTTAACCAATCCCAACCTATAGGAAACTAATTATGTTTCTTTTAAGCTTTATAATTTTGTGCAACAACCAACTCTTCTTGAATGGAAAAGTACTTCTTATGTTACCCTACACATTTAATTAATCAGCAGGACCTTTTCAGAACTAAACATAATAGTTTTTCTTTTCAAACATCAGCTCCTCGTGATTTGTGGTTATTTGATATACTGAAAGTTGATCAATCTCTTGTTTGGGTTGTTTTCTTCAATGAGGAGGCCCAGGATAGTGGTATGAGATGGTAGAATAAGAGGACACTCAAACTTACCATTTCAGATCAACTATATGCTTTGGATAAAAGTCATACAGTTTATTGAATGCTTAAATGTATATACTTCATAACTTTTTATTGCCTTAATAAAAAGTTCGTTTTTTTTCTTTAAAAACAAAACAAAAAAAATGAAATTGAGATAAATTTACATTGGTATTTATTTCTATTTTTTTCTATTTATAATATTTGTGAGTAAATTACATTGCTTTATTTTATAGGAAAGGATTATATTTTTTCATATTTACCAGTAACCAAATCTATCTTATTTATAATAGAAAGCATACTCATTTTAATCAAAATCTTCTTATTTATAAATAATATTTTAAAGCGTAGATTTCTAATATATTTTTTTATCTAAAAAAAATTTTCACCTTCGGATTTGTCCGTGTGAACATGGATGAACACTAATTTATCAATTATTATTGACAAATTACACATTTAGCCATTAACAATTTTTACTCTTAGATTTGTTAATTATATTTATATTATTAATATATATTTTAAATTTCCCGGTGCGCGGGTGATTAAAACGGGAGTAAATGAAGGGGCGGCCTCATTAAAGGGCAAGTGGCTGCCCACTTCAGACAGATGGATGGAAGCGTCTCGAGACTGCTTCCTTCATCCGATAAAGATTAATGCTGCCTTAACTCCGCATGGGAAAACGGTCACGCAGGGTGCTATATCCGTCGACCTCCTCCGCCTGACGATGCACTGTGAAGGGTTGGCGAATGTTGGAATGGTTAGCGTTTGGCCTCTGTGTTCTGTAAGCAATTTGTTCAGGTCTTGGATGATGGTGTCATGGTTGAGTTTACCAGGATTTAGACCTCGGCCCTCTGTTCAGAAGGCCTTGGTCTTTACCCTGGGTCGCTCAGGCTTCATCGATTGCTCGCATCAGCCGGTCCTGGTCTCTGAGCGTAACATCCGGCTTCAAAGAATTCGGGTTCTAAGCATTCCACCCAGCGCGGCTTTGGATTTTCCTCATCTGCAGATTAGGGTGGTAAGTTTTGGTCCTTTCCATTGTGTTATTTCCACTGTTATCCACTTACCTTGTCAGCTTCTGTGTGGAGAAGAGCACATTCGGGTTCTGGGTAGATTGGTGTGCGGTTTGGTTTCAGGATGCCGTGTGAGCGAATGCGACTCATTAGTCGACGGGGTGGCTCAAGGGGTGGCGCTAGAGGTCGTGCTTCTTCTCCACGATCCTTAGCCTCACTTGGCTCCCCCTCTGAGGAAATCAATTCACCAGGAGCTCGGCGGGGATGAGGCAGAGGGAGAGGGCGGGGAAGGGCAGCGATGTGCTCGCTCGGTTCTCACCCTTCCACTCGATTCTGATTTCCTTGCGCCTTGGATAATGCCACCTATTATGTCACAGTCAGGATCGAAAAATGTGAGCACGCAGCCATGCCAGAAGTTCCAACGGAGCCACGACCACCCTCGCCTGTTCAGAGTTCTCGACTGCAGCCTGCGGAGGCCTCGGGTGCGGTGGCGGGAGCATTGGCGGGAACAAGCGAGCCTGCAAGGAACGATCCCCCCTACACAGATTCAAGCGCCTCTGATCCATACGCCTGTCCAGTGGTGGAGGAACAACCATCCACGTCCGTGGATGCGTAAGCCTGTTGTTTGGCTGCTGGGGAGATTGCTTTCTCGGCCTCAGAATGGCGGCACGATGGTCACTGTGCACACTGAAGGTTATGAGTCAGTCATGGTTTTGGGTCGATTTTCGTTAACATATGTTGTGTCTGTTATGTTTTTTATGTCGGGTATGTATGGAAGCTCCGTGTTTGTAAAATTCCCCCTTGCCTCGGCAGGGCTTGGAAGCTTTTTGGCATGTAACTAGTCTTTTATGGGTTCGGGTCTGGAGTCAGTGGACAGTCTCTTCGTTCCACAGTTTTTCAGGTTCGTGTTCAGTCACAGTAAGCTCAAATGTTCAGCGGCAGCCATCCTAGCATGGCGGATGTACTCTTTTTGTAACTCTTTTTGTATAATATATTAGAAGTAGCACAATTTACACA
>APFE030376176.1:0-12416 GCA_000404065.3 Pinus taeda | reverse complement strand
TTCAAGCTGTGCATGATTACAATAAAATATGAGAAGTTCAAAATTAAAATACCAAAACTTGGACAGATACATAGTAATGAAGAGAGATCAACCAAATTCAAGATCAAATTAAGTTAGTTGCAATTTGAGTCTAAAAAGCTTGTAAAGTTGCACACCCATTTGAAACATTATGAACAGTCCCATTTATTTTTTTTGCAAATGTCCCAAATATATCTCTAGTCATAGCGATCAATTTTCTCATACATTGGAGAACGAGGATTATAGTCATCAATGGCTAGTTCAAACTTTTGACACTTTCAGATTCGTAGAATGGCCGACTCATTTACTACCATCCCTTAAAACTGTTATGTAGGATATACAAAACTGGTCTGACCTTTAAAGGAACACAAATATTAATAAAAAGTGTTTTTCAATTGAAATTTGTCTTTGCCACCCAGCTAGTGAAGGACTTCGGAAGACTACTTGCTTATCGCATTTTAATCAAGGGAGAAAAAAGGCTTCCTCCACATGAAACCCATCAACTGTTACATATTAGAATTTGTGAATATTCTGAAGAATCAAACATACAACTATTATCGATGAAATAACATACAGATACCCTTCGAAATCATATCAGAATATCAGACCTAAGAGTAGAATAATTAAATCTACTCATCCGAAATGGCTGAAACTTCAAGCACTGAACTGGAAAGAGGAAGAGGACCTGGCTGAAAAGTTATTCCTTCAGCAATTGTACTGGAAAATCACTTGGGATTCCATAGGCATTGGAACCATAATTCATGAAGTTATGGATGCACTAATTGAGTTTTCCTCTTCCTCAGAGTGGAATTTCCAGACTGCAGCCATGAGACTGCTACTGCTACATTTGGGCTGTCTAGACCTAACGGTCTTCTGTACCTGCAATAAATTGGACTTAATGGTGCTCTTGTGTACCTGTAACAAATTGAACTGATGCATCAGAACGTGGCCTCTGACATAAAAGTAATTAAGATCGCTCCACTACAGTCGTTGGATATTGCAATAGTTTTGCATTTGCATGATCGTTGCTTGCATTTTATAGGGTAGTATGGAGTTGTGTGGCTTGCACTGGTCAGATTGTTCATGTTTATTATTGTCATATCTGTCATATTTATTAAAGGTAACTTTTTGGCTATAAACTGAATTTTGAGGGAGGTTAGAATGATCTCTAAGCATCTGAAATAAGATGGTTTACTAGTTTGTAATATTTAATGATTGCAATACAATCTTGCATGTGTAATAAGTTGTTAAGATAGCGTTTTCTATGCAATCATTGCATGAATGAAGTACCTGTTGATGCCTCTTTGAAATAGTGATTAACTTTCTATGGCTTGGACTATCATTGAAACGGTTTTATCATTAATCATGCTTGTGGTGTTAATATTTATATCGCTTAAATCATGATGGAAGAATTTGTGTTACCCATAATGCTTATGGTTTTTGTTCACCATTAGTTTCACTTTCTCACAAATAGTTTGAGAATGAACAACAAAATTAGTGTTGCCCTTGATTCTTCTTGCTTTGCTCTCTCTTAATCGTTTTCATTCCTTATTATGAGACGAATGGTTGAAATATAAATAGAAGCTATATATGATGCACTTTCTTAATCCTGTCATGAAACTTTTGGTTTCTTGTAAAACATAAGATCTGATAACTGTCACATCATATCAAAATTGTTAACAATATGGACAGCATTAGACAAATTGATTTTCAGGTTTCTAAAGATCACAGAAAGGATTTGATTACTTTCAAGTTTCAACAATACCTAAATTTTTTATTTTGAATGGAAAATCTAATTTGACAATAACAAAGTCAGAATTATATTTTTGAAGTTCTTTAATAAACTTTTTTCCATCTTGGTTAAACATTTACGATCTTCGAAACTACATGGCTTGGACATTTTTCGGAAAGGACCAGTTGTATCATTGAATGTAATCGGGTGCACTCTTTAGTGTTTGTGATGTAAGAGCTTATTTTATAACACAAACAAAGTGATGCTTATGAAGATGCCTCTAAGATCCTTATCGAAATTTTGAAAATTTAAGTTCTTTAATCTCAGACATAATTTACAGCAATGTCAAAACACCAGAACTACCCTATATTTATCCACATTTTATAAAATAATGCAAAAGATCTAAACGAATTTCTATTCTCGACAGGAATAATAGTGTTATTCAGAATAAATTCCTTATAAACATAGTAAAGAAACCTTTCATCACTGATCAACAACCAACGAACAAATCACATAGCATATCAATATCTCTCAAGAATTAAAGATCTGAGAAGGTGTTTGGAAGGATTAGACAACACCATAATGTATTAATGATAATCACAAAACCATGAACCAGTTACTTTTCTCAAAATACATTTGTCCATGTACATGGAATATATAACATTTGTCCATAAATTTGTCTCCCATACAAAAAACCGTAATCATTGCATGTTGGGGAAAAATAAAACATTAACAGGTTCTTCTTTAGTGAAAGAACCATGCTATGATAGACCCCAGAAAAATGATAACAACAACCCATTCGCACAATGGGGATCTATATTGATGGTGATCAATGATTTTTGTTGCAGTGGATGGTGATGCTATGTCATGTTTGACATCTACATATGTGCTTAAAAATGCTCTGGACATTATATCAGTGGACATCTTTTCATTATCTGCAGAGCGATTGATGGTAAAACGTTGAAATTGAAAACTCCAATTTATTGCTTCCTTATGAAGAGGTTGTAGATTGTCCTTCTGAACCCGATAGATGCCTTATATCTGATTACATATCAACTATGAGTTGGTGAAGACTTAAATATCATTGACATCATGTTGTTTTGCCTCTTTTAGCCTTTCAACAAGGGCAATGTAATATGCCTCATTGTTTGTTGTCATTCTAGGCACTTCTCTCTTTCCATGAAATAAATTATTTGTTTCCATATTATAAAGGACGAATTTAATAACTGCTCGACCTGGATTTGGAAAGCAAGACACTTCAATGCATAAATGCCACTTGTGCACCATTTTTTACAGTTCAAAAACCTGAAAAATAAAATAACAATAAATTCATGTTAAACAAGTAGACAATTATCTATTTCCAAATACTCAACATGTTTTTCAATCATATATAATTCCAAAAATTAGATAATTTGTGTTCATTTACACTGCAACACTTTCAATACTAGCAACTATTATGCAAAAAGCACATCTAGCAATCACCACTTTATTGGAATTGCTTGCAAACTCTAAAAATATTTATCCTTACCAACTGTCCATACACCAAAAACCACATAACCATAGACTAACAAAGCATTGTCTAAGCAAAGCATGATTCATGTATATGCCTTATGTGTGACAGAAAAGCCATTTGTCATATAGCATCACAAGAAACTTATTTAGCCACTCTACATGAATGGTTCCTTCACACTACACTTGTTAAGGGTTGAACTTCATCAACAACATTTGGAACAACTTTTCTATTACAATTGGGGGATGGGGGATCCTCATAATCTTGTCCATCTTAAAATCTAAAGAAGCATGCATTTTCTTTATAAATTCAAAATTTCCTACTCTTCCTTCTCAGGCATGCCAGGAGGGGCAATTTACTTACGTTCTTTAGGCATTGAGAAAAATTGACAAAGCATCATACAAAACGCATATTTTAGATGAACAGAGACCATATAACTATAACTCACAGATGCCCAATAGAAGTTATGCCAATACAATGAGGCCTTACAGAAGAGCGCTAATTATGATTAGACCATTCCAGTAGAGAGAATCCATCATGTAGAAGTCCTCGAATGAGAGATTAGGAGCAGTTCTAAAACCATCTCTTCATTAATTATTTCTACAAGACTTCAACATTGCTTTAGGATATCCTCCAGGATATCAAGCTGCTTCAATAATGATGTCAAAACTCCAAGGGTGCTTCATGTCTGTTGCAGTGCAGACTTCTAGTTGGATCTACAAGGGGTGCAAGATAAAAGACATCATTGTGCTTCCAAGGTCTGCAAAACAATGCTACTCCTGTGCTTTCAACTAGGACTGTGCTTCCAAGATTTATTTATTTTTTCAAGAGTTAAGGTCTGTTATAATCGCACAGTGATAATGAACAGAGGTCTGGAAGATTGAAATGATACGGATAATAATAGAGAGGTCTGCAAGTCTGCTAGGATTGAAGGGAGCTTCTATGATCCACCTACTGAAACTTGTCTCCATGGTTTTAATTTCAAGCTTTCACACAGGATCCAAGGGCGAGACAGTGACAGTGATTTCATCCATAACAGAGGTCACAAGGATGCAATTTGTAGTCACAGGATTGCAGGAATGTTACTACAAATGCGAGAATTCTCCAGGACTGAATGTAGTATTCTTTCATAGGTCTCAAATCGCTATAGGAATATACTTCAGGTAAGAGAAATAATAGATCCAAAATTAATATGCAAAGGTCCTGTAATAATTCCACAGATCCACATCCTCATAATTTGGAAGTGTTGCAGACAATCCCTCCAATCAAATAATTTCCTGAATATTCTCAATTTGCCTGCTAAATCAGCCTTGGACAGGCAGATCTCCAACAGAAAATAAATTGTTGCATCACGTGATATCTTGATCTATATAAAAATATATATATTTCACCCTATTCTCATAACAGTGACATAGTAACTACCTCTGGCCAATGAAGGAGGGGGGGTGTGTGTTACAGTATGGTACCATGTCATATGTGAGAGGAAGTCCTTCAAGCTTAAGCTGTGAAATGTATGCTTGAAGCAAAACATTGATCTTTGCACTGGGCTCTTCCAAACTCTCCTTAAACCAGAATTGGTACTCAATCTAACGGCTTTGCAAGTTCCATCTTTTCGTCTTCTCTTACTGATACATACTTAAACTCTTCACTTAAAGAAAATAATCGGCGTAGCTCAATGTCACCCATTGTCAGCTTCAGATGTTCATTATAAGCAGCCATTGTACCATTAGATATGCGTCCTAGATTATTAACTTGGAAGTATCCACTCTTTCGATCATATTCCACCAGATTGGTTTTGTGCAAGATTGTTGCAGAAAGAATCAAGTCTTCTATCCTCTCTTCCACAGTATTGTCATTCTCTTTTACTCTAGCTTGGGCTTGTCCTCACCTGTGCTCTGAAACCATGTTAAATTTTAGAGATAACATGTTCTTTGGTTAGATCAAATACTTTATTATATTATATACCCATTAGCAATTCTAATTCCATTAGTAATCATAGTATCTGAAGAAAGAACATTGAACATAAGTGCAGAAGACAAGCCCAGACAAGAGAACACAGGAATTGGCTTAAGCCAGGGAAAAACCCAAGATGGGGAAAACCATTTATCAATTCTTCTTATTATTAATATTAAAAATTTAGCAGAGAGAGATAGAGTACAATAACATTGACTTTCCATTACAATAACTTTCATCTGGTGGAGCCGGCAAAGAGCCCCTTGACGATATCTCATCCTTATCTTTCTCTGGACTACATGGAAATGGCGGAACTCCAAAATTTTCAATGATTCAGCTGCTCCTTTCATGTCCATCTTGGACAATACCATTGCCACTTGGACTATGGTCTTATGGCTCCACTGATATATGAATTAATCTGGCTATCCGTGACCTTTATCTCATGTTTTTGTACTTCTGGACTTTTGCATATATTGGTTATTTTGCATTATTTTCAAATATGACCCATCATATTTATATATGCCTCTATATGCCTGTTATCTGAACTATGTTGCATCTCTATTTCGGATATATGATCATATATGGACCAGGCTGCTGATTTGGACACCAGCTATATGTACATTTGTCTATTATATTGACTCAATATAATACATTATACTTTTTTTCTTCTGAAAAACATTGACTTTCCATTTGACGATCTAATAACAATGTCCTTAGACAGAAAGATGGTCCAATCAATCTTCAGTTCTGACAAAACATGCTTCAGGAGCTGCTGCAATACTGATCATTGGTTAGGGTTTACTGTTAACCTGCTACGCCTTCTTTCCTCCTCTTTCAGATTTCCACAATCACTGTGATTGGGCCTCTAATCCTCTCTGCTCTTCTTCGCTGTCAATATAGGTTGGTGATTACCCTTTTGGCTAGATATCTGCCTTCCTGAGCAAGAGATATAGGCCTGTGGCCTATTATGTAGGACTGAAATACCTCTCGGCCTTGTGATTCTAAGAAAAGCAAGCCTGTGGCCTACCTGTGACACCATAGAAAGAAAGCAGCCTACTGAAGGAGAGATTCATACCCAGAAGTCACGCCAAAACATCATTCAAAATAGCCCTAAAGCCTACGTCTAGTTGTCTTCTATTAACTCGGACCTGAGAGAAAATGTGTCAGAACCCTGTAAAACAGGCATATTTCACGTACAAAAACACAAACAAGCACATTGTAATCAAAACATATTTGTTCTTTGTGGAAACAGCTAACATGGTTCAACTATAAGAAGAAATCAATACAATCTTAATAAGTCAACATGATTAACGGAGGATATGAGACATTGAACAAGCAAATGGCATACTTGACTTCCTCTCGCATTTGAGGCAAGACAGATCGAACTGCACAGTCTAAATATCCCGCTGCCTTAAGAAATATGTTGATTGCTGCTTTCTTGTTCTCTTGTAGTTGGAATAAACAAATTCCAGATCAGAAATGCTAATCAAAACAGCAAATATTGAAGAAATTAAACAGCTAAGGGGAATTAAAATGCATGAATAAATACAGACAAGCACAAAGTTGCCTGGTAAAGCAAAATCATTCTACATGAAAAGAAATATATGAGGTACTGAAAAAATCATTTTAGTTACAGTTGAGATGTGGCAAACCAACCTTCTGTCACCTTTGGCTGGTATCCATCAACAGAAGATTTTGGGATCAGCAAAGAATTTGCTTGTGATAAAGACAGCATAGACATCATATGTAGAACAGATAACACCTCATACCAAGCACTTGATATTGTTGTTTCCTGAAAAGAAAAATATTCATGAACTGTGATTTTCAATGAAAACTATCTCAATCCTCAATAAACAAGACCAAACACCTGAAACATCAATGCTACTGGAAGTAACATTCTTCCATGGAACAAGCAACTGTTCATCATCCTCCTGATTGTTCCAAACAAATTCCACTAAATCTTGTAGACTTGTAGTTGACTTCCTGCATAAAAAATAAAGCAATAGAATACTAATCAAGTTCTGCCTAGTTTTCAAATAGATCTTCATTCTCGCAATGCCAATGTCTTCCATAATCTCTAATCCTATGCACAAAGGCCTACAATTTTTTATTTAATCAATTCCTCCTCCAACCTAAATATCGTCCATGCTGAGTATTGGTCATGAAACCATTCACTCACAATTACATTGTCGATATCTAGAAAAATAAGGTCCTGTTAAAATTACCTTTTGTTAATCCCAGCAAAACAGGTAGATAATCATCAAGGGCCTGCAGCAGGTCAGCCAGTGTCTAACCACCTGAAAAAAAATATTGAAGAGTTTCGAGGATTAATCTACCATAATATAACTAAGCTGTAGATTCCCATCGGAGCAAACTTGTCCGCACCAGAGTACTACAAAATTTATTGTCTCTCAGAGCACAGTAATTTTCTTAGAATAATACATGCACACAGATTGCAGCCTTTTATGTCTCTGAACCATGCATGATGTATCATTTATAAAACTCCTTACATAGACTGTTTCCATAAATTGTAACTGAAGTAATTGATATGTATGCCACTTTATTGGTCTTTTCATTGTTTCTTTGATGAACACTATATCCTGCATTCTATCATTCAAAATAACCTAATGTTACATGAACAATAATTGTGTTTTGCAAAATTTTGTACATCTTTGCACTGAGATGCTTTGACAATATAAAATAAGTTTCTCAGTAATAAAATCATGAAGAAATGTTACCATGTTGCGTTGCTGTCTTTCTTTTATTTCTTGTAGCAGGACCCTCCGCTGCTGCCATGGCAACTATTCGTGTCCGAAGTGCTGAAAGGTGCTCAACCATTTTTGCTGAGAGGTAACCTTGCAGTGATTTGCCAAAGTCAATACTTTTAGGAATGGGCAGACCTGGTACAAAAGCAAACATTCTCCAGCTTGCTCCGGTTTTTCTTTGTGCCCCCTTCATCTGTTGATGTAGATATTATACATCCCATACTTTCTCAAGACCACTTCCGCAAATACAAACACAGTGAATGATAGGAAAGCTGGGGCACATTGATAAGAAAAAAACGGGAAACGTGAATCGGTTCCGACCAGATGTCAGGAACTTTTGTTGAACAACTGTAACATTGTGTTAAAGCAAAATTCTCTTGCAGGATGGGGAAAAGCCAGGACCGTTAGTATACCGTCTAAGGGACTGACACCAACTACCTTTAACAAGGGCTGCTCACGCCCACTTACTTTGTTTTGTAAGGATCAGAGATCTGGAGAGGGGTTGGATTGACGAATCAGTGGAATTTTGGACAAATGCTGAAGAAGAGTAGTAGAGTTAAATGCCTTTCTGTTATATATTTAATGTGTATACGTTGGCAAAATATCACAGAATATTCGAGGGATGGGCAGTCTCAATTTTGATGGTCTCGTAGGCCAGGGTCTTATCACTGGGACAATACCAGGTGCCTAATAAGTTAGAGAATTGTCGAGGTGTCTTGTTTAATTAAGTTAGGCAGAAAATTGTAAAGGTTGAAGTTGGAAAGTTAGATGCAATTTGATAGGATGGGATAAAGGGTCATTGGGTTGCTGCTGTATTTTTCATAGAAATTTTATTTAAATTCGGTTGGAAAATTCCCATCAGTATGATTGTGTAATTTCATAATTTCAGTGTCTGTAAATTCAGATTATGTAAATTATCTTGTTCATGGATATATATTTTAATTTTGCACATTTGAGATACGGGATATGCATGGATATAGATTGTTATGCAAGTGAACCACACTGAAAGCAAATTGCAAGAAATAAAGCGCATAAATATAATTGCAACTACAGAAATTCGAGCCATATGCACTATAGAAAATTCAAGAAATTAAACGCAGGGAAAAGGGCAATTTACTCACTCGAATAGAAACACTGTCGAAATTCAAAGGTACTGTTTATTAAAGGAGTAGTCTAACGAGCTGCAGCGCGAGTTGAAACCGTTCTATGAGTTTTCGGAGTGTTCTGGTGACCTAGTGAATTGTAGGGGAGGGCGCTGCAGGGGAGGGAGCTGCGGAGTGCCCTGGCAAATTGGTCAGGAGTAGCGCGCGGAAAATTCGAATTGAAATGAGAATTAACTCATGGGCGGCAGACAGCGATGGAAATTGGTCCTCTTGTCAGTTAATGCGGAAGGTGCGGAGCTCGCGGTGGCGGAGCTGGGCGGAGATCGTGTTGGGTGGCGGAGGGCGGAGGAATTGTCCGGTGGCCACAGCCGGAGGTTTTTCCGGGCGGCACCGAAAACCAGACAATTCTTCCACCTCGTTAGACTACTCCTTTTTTTTTAGCGGTTTTTATTTGCCTTTTCTAACTCAAAATTCATATAAACAGTATAATCATTCATGAAATTCACATTGTTTAGGTATCTAGCTAATTGGATATTTAAAAACAATGGATTGAATAAGCTTTGCAATAATCCACAAACAATACTTAAAGATACATAATGATAAATCTACTTATACAATATTTTAAAAGAGTGAAAAAGTAGTTGAAGTTAAGCCCCATTTATAAAGAAACATATACGCACATCACATATTATGAGTGCTTGGATTTTGCTTCTTTTTCTATATGGCCTCAACGTGCTTGTTAATACAATAATATTCCTTGCTACCACTATTGTCAAATTTGAAAAGATTGGGCTATATTGATCCATGAGAGAGTAAGCATGGCTACAGGTACCAGATCCATTATGTTATTGCAACACATGCTCTTGGCTATCTTCTAGACAGGTAATAGTATCTATACATAATAAGAGGGTATACACTCATAAATCCAAGAATATACTCAACAAATCAATAATTACGTTTTACAAACATTTCATTTATCACCATAAAATAAGACCATAAGTCTTATAAGAATACATTAGAGTCCTTGGAGACCATGTGTAGGGCATCATGCTCCCACATAAAATAAGAAAAACATGATATTATTATGAATACATTGATCTAGTATAAGATGAGTGGCTGAAAATTATGAGGTAGGTTTGGATGTAATTGGGGCAATATTTAAATTTTTTAAAAGCTTCCTCTAGAGATTTTTGGAAACTAACAAATTATTAACAAATTTATATTTAAATTCTTGTAGCCACCAACATACACAATTGTCATGTTAGGCATAATCAACATGTTCTTACAATAAAATAGAGAAATTTTTGTCCTCTTTTGGGCTAACTTAGAGTATAAGAATGCATTCTATTGAATAAAATAGAGCCTCTATTACATTCCAAAGATTTGGATGTTGTAGGAAAATAAACATTTGAAATCAACATGCAATCCTTTATGATAAGTGGACCATAGAATCCCTTGATACAAACCATTTCAAATGAGCATGAGATTCCCATCAAGATAGTCCAATTCATGTTTTACATATATATTTGTATCTCAATAATTAATAGAAATTCAAATAAACTCTTTGAATTCTATTTTACATATCTTGAGAAGTTATTTACCTACAATCAAACGATAGGTAAAGAGGATTCAAATACAATGCCAAAGAACACTATTATATATAATACAACATTGATGTATATGAAGAAGTGTTACTGAGCTATGTAGGGAATCGATAGAGTCCATAAAATGGTCTTCGTGTGCTGTTGGGAGGAAAACCCAATACCCAACGCCTTGCCCTGTCCCAAATAATGAACATAGCAACAACTGCTCCAAATCCTATCCCCATTCCTATTTCCAATGCTATCAAAGATACTTCTTCATTTACACGACTCAACCAGTCTATTTTAACATTCCTCCCACTACCATTATCTTTAGCCATTCTTTTCTTTGACTTATCCTTTTGATTGCATTGTGGTAGAGGAAACCCACATCACTTATTCTTTTGAAATGAAGTGTTACTAAAAGTGGAAAATTGTGTCCCTGTTGGGATTGGCCCACACAAGTTGTTAGAGGAAACATTTAGAGAAGCCAAAAATGATAATTTAGAAAGTCCTTGAGGAATTTCTCCATGCAATTTATTTTTGGCTAGGTCCAACTCCTCCAAAGTAGGTATCTCACTAAGAGATGTAGGTATTCTCCCTTCCAATTGGTTTCCAGACAAATTTAGAAGTCTCAAGCCATTCATACTCCCTATGCTATTAGGGATTTCTCCTGTAAGATTATTTTGAGACAAATCAAATATCATATTTGTATCCCACAAATATGACATATTATACTCATGTCCTTTTATAACCAATGTTATTTTTTCATCATAATAGCCCTGGCTCCAATTTGTTGCGAATCCTTGGAGTCTTTCAAGATTTGAAGGTATTTTTCCACTGAAGTTGTTGTTGGATAAATCCAACACAAATAAATTTCTGAGATTTGTGATCCATGAAGGCATACTACCATGCAAATTATTATAACCAACATCCAAAATATGCAAATTATCAAAACTTGCAAGGTATGGAGGAAGTTCACCTGTAAAGTTGTTTTTCCTTAAATTCAATTCCCAAAGTTCGGTACAAATGGCTAATGATGAAGGAAGAGGCCCAGAAAAGTTGTTAGAATGAGCAGAGAAAACAGATAAGTCGGTCCAATTGTAAATGCCCTCACTAGGAATGTGTCCTTCCAATTTGTTTTGTGATATATGTAATTCTCGAAGTGAAACCAAACCATTGATACTGTGAGGAATACTCCCAAAAAAACTATTATTGTAGATGTTTAATGTAAATAGGCTTTTTAATTGACCTATGCTATATGGAATTCGACCACTTAATTTGTTTGAATGCAAATCTAAATATCTCAAAGATTGAAGTTTTCCTATTCTATTTGGAATGACCCCGGTTAATTTGTTTGAATGCAAACCTAAATATCTCAAAGATTGAAGTTTTCCTATTCTATTTGGAATGACCCCGGTTAATTTGTTTGAATTCAAATATAAATATCTCAAAGATTGAAGTTTTCCTATTCTATTTGGAATGATCCCGGTCAAACTATTGTCTGAGAGATGAAGGTATTTAAGTTTTCTTAAAGTAGTAATGCTTTTAGGAATTTGACCAGTTAATTTATTATAGCTAAGGTATAACTCAACCAATTGATTCAAATTTTTTAGACTAGTAGGAATATGACCAGTTAACTTATTATCATGAAGATCTAAAAACGTTAACTTGTTCAGATTGCCCAGGGTTACGGAAATGTTACTCGAAAGCATATTTGAAGAAAGATATAAAGAGGTTAAGTTGATCAAATTG
>APFE030376162.1:0-50101 GCA_000404065.3 Pinus taeda | reverse complement strand
CCCCCGCTGCACAATTGGCGCGGCGAAGGGGGGGCTCCGCCCCCCCTCTAACCCCCCAGTTCACTACGTCGGTAAGTCGTGGAAAGAATATAACACAACCCAACACCCGAAAGATCGAAGGAGCAGGAGGAACGTTCCGATAATGCATTTGAACAACAAACCTCGAAAAGACAAAGGGTGGAACTGCAAGGAGAAATCCGCAAGATTAAGCCACCACATTTTGCGGAGAACAAGAAGAAGCAAATGAAGCATGGTTAATCAACATGAACAAGTATTTTCAGCTTTATGAATATGACCACAATCTTAAATCACGATTAACTATTTTTCAATTATAGGGAAAGGCCACCTTATGGTGGGAGGAGGTAAAGATTGTAAAAGGAGTTACTGAGCAGACCATTACTTGGGATAATTTTCAAAGGTATTTTAAGGAGAGATATTTAACTGAGCGCTTCTACGATGAAAAGGAAAAAGAGTTCCATGATTTGCGATTGGGGCAGCAGACTATGGACGAATTCATCACCCGTTTTAATTCCTTACTCCGCTAAGTGCCATATATAAGGGAGGAAAAAGCAAAGGTGCAGCGATTTGTTAGCAGCTTACCACCATATATGCGGGAGAGGATTGAATTTGACAATCCAAAGTCAATGGGTGAGGTAATCCGTAAGGCTAGAATCTGTTATCAACAAAGTAAGCAAAAAGGGGAAGCTGCTGGCAGAAAATGGAATGAGAAAAAGAGCTTTAAATTAGTCGGAAACAACAAAGGAAATCGCAGCAATGGAAGTAAGGGGAATGGCAAAGGATCAAACAACAGAATTGCAGCAAGAACTACGTCCAAATTTAGAACTGCAAATGAGTCCAAAGTCAGCGAACAGCAAGCAAGGTTGGACAGTGAAGGGGCAACAAGGCCCTCGGTGCAATGCTGGGGTTGCGGGGGACCCCATTACATTAAAAACTGTCCACAGCGAAAAGGGACTAAACAGTTATCCCAAATTCACGAAGCCTCAACAGTCGGCGAAGTTGGATGTAGTGTACCCAAGATTAATGCGGCTTTGAAAGACCGGCAGGCAGAATATCAGCCAACCATGGTCGAATTCGAAGGTAAAATCTCAGAACTTACTATAGCTGTTTTAATTGACCCCGGGGCTACACTAAGTTATGTGAGCCCAAAGGTGGTGGAACGTTGTAATTTACAATCTGTTAAATTTAAAAACCCATGGCTGGTACAATTAGCTACAAGAGCCAAAAGGCAAGTGATAGCCAAAGTTAATGACTGCTCTTTCACTATAGCAGGTTAGCCAGTAACGGCTAACTTGAACGTGCTTCGCCTTGGCTCCTATGACATTCTAATCGGTATGGATTGGTTGGAAAAGCACTGGTCATTAGTTGATTGTAAAACCAAGATTATCTACTTTAGAGATCAACAAGGAATCAGGAAAGAAATGCAGGGAATTAAACGACCGGTGCAGGTTCGACCAATAACCGCAACCCAACTGGTAAAATGTATACGGAAAGGGTGCCAGGTCTACGCCATCCAGGTGGGTTATGCGGATTCTAAGGATAAAACAGCTACTTTGGACAATATGCCTGTAATACGAGAATTTACAGATGTATTCCCGAAAGAAATTCCTGGACTACCGCCAAGAAGAAACATAGATTTTACCATTGAGTTGGTACCAGGTGTAGCACCAGTATCACGAGCACCCTATAGAATGAGTGTACCCGAACTGACAGAATTAAAAATGCAATTGCAGGAGTTACTAGATAAAGACTACATTCGTCCTAGCGTGTCTCCATGGGGAGCCCCAGTACTATTTGTCATGAAAAAGGACAGTTGAATAAGTTGACCATCAAAAATAAATATCCTTTACCACGGATCGATGAACTGTTTGATCAAGTGAAAGGTGCGACGGTGTTCTCTAAGATCGATCTGCGATCAGGCTACCATTAGATCCGAATTAAAGAAGAAGATATCGCTAAAACAGCTTTTAGAACAAGGTATGGTCACTACGAATTTGTGGTCTTACCGTTCGGGCTAACCAACGCCCCTGCAACTTTCATGTGTTTAATGAACAGCAGTTTTCATCGTTATTTGGATCGATTCGTGCTGATATTTATTGACGACATATTAATATATTCCTTCACCATCGAGGAACACTATGAACATCTCAGAATGGTATTACAGACCCTTCGAGAACATCAATTATACGCTAAGTTTAGTAAGTGTGATTTCTTTAAAGAAGAAATCCAATATTTGGGTCACATAATCACAAAGGATGGAATTGCGGTGGACCCGGAAAAGATAAAGGCCATAATGGAGTGGCCTGTACCAAAATATGTAGCGGATGTCCGATCCTTCATGGGATTAGCTAGATATTATAGGAGGTTTGTTGAAGGCTTTTCTAAAGTGGCTTTTCCCATTACTTCATTACAGAAAAAGGGAAAGGTATTTCATTGGACCCCAAGCTGCCAGAAAAGCTTCGAGCAATTGAAACACCTACTCACCACAACACCTATTTTGAGTATAGCTGATCCTGATAAGGATTATGTGGTATGTGTAGACGCAAGTAAAGAGGGATTAGGAGGAGTTTTGATACGAGAAGGCAAAGTGATTTCATACGAGTCTCAAAAATTAAAAGAACATGAACAGAAATACTCTTCTTATGATTTGGAGTTGGTTGCTGTCATACATGCCTTAAAAATGTGGCGACATTATCTTATGGGCAGGAAATTCTTGCTGCTCACTGACCACCATAGTTTAACCAACTATTTTAGCCAGCCCACTTTAAACGCTAGACAAGCACGGTGGGTGGACTTTTTAAGAGGCTTTGATTTTGATATAAAACATTTGCAGGGAAAAGAAAACCGAGTGGCAGATGCTTTAAGTCGGAAAATACAAAATTTGTATGAAATTTCCATTAGTGGATGGAAAAGTCCCTTTTTGGAAATGATAAAGGAAGTTTCAGACCAAGATGCTGAATATCAGCAGCTAAAACTACAAATACAGCAGTTTGCCAGCGGAAAAAGGCAACAAGAATATGAATTAGATGATGCAGGGTTAATATATTTCGAGCAAAGGTTATATGTACCCAAGAAAAACAGAATTAAAAATCTGATTATGGATGAATTCCATATCAGCCATTATGCGGGTCACCCGGGTTATCAGAAGATGATTACTGCGATCCGGAAAGATTATTTTTGGCTGGGAATGAAGAAGAGCATTGCCGAGTACTTGGCATGGTGTTTAGAATGCCAGCAGATTAAAGCGGAGCACCAGCATCCAGCAGGATTGTTACAACCATTACCAATCCCAGAATGGAAATGGGAAATCATTTCCATGGATTTTATTACTGGGTTACCTAAAACAAAGAAAAACAACGATTCCATTATGGTGGTAGTAGACAAGTTGAGTAAAGATGCACATTTTATACCTGTACAATCCACGTATAAAGCTGCACAGATTGCTCATATTTTTATGCAGAATGTGTTCAAATTACATGGACTTCCAAAAACGATAATTTCCGATCGTGATGTGAAGTTCACATCAGCTTTTTGGAAAACACTATTTGCTGATTTAGGAACTCAGTTGAATTTCAGCATAGCATACCATCCTCAAATTGATGGACAAACGGAACGAGTGAACCAAGTGGTAGAGGGCATGTTAAGGGCTTATGTCATGCAACAACCTACACTGTGGGAAGAATATTTACATCTGGTGGAATTCACGTATAACAATGGGTATCACACCTCTATGCAAATGAGCCCATTTGAGGTTATGTATGGCCAGAAATGCCGTACACCCTCCAGTTGGGGAGGGTCCGAAGATAGATTGAGTCTAGGACCTGAAATGCTTAAGGAAATGGAAGATATGGTGAAAAGGGTGCGTGTTAATTTGAAAGCTGCTCAAGATAGACAGAAAAATTTCGCCGATCAGAAAAGAAGGTTCAAAGAGTACCAAGTTGGGGACCATGTTTATATCAGAATTCAGGCCAAAAGAAGTACTTTACAGTGGAGTGGGTGTGCCAAATTGGCGCCCCGATGTTGTGGACCCTTCCAAGTCTTGGCAAGGATTGGACCGGTGGCATACCAACTTGCCTTGCCGAGTCACATCCGAGTCCACAACGTTTTCCATGTTTCAGTACTAAAGAAATATGTTTATGACCCTAAGCATGTAATCCGATGGCAAGATATACAGGTGGGGGTTATTGTTACAATAAAATTTGGCAAAGAATTGATTTTGAAAGAAAACTAACTAAAGAAATTGTGTAATGCAGGTCAAACCGGAAGGAGAGGTTCTGGTCGAACCGCTGAGCATCCTCGACCGGAGAGAAGTGCAGCTGCGGAAACGAGTTATTACCCAAGTTAAGATACAGTGGCGACATTTCGAGCCTCAGGAGGCCACTTGGGAAGATGAAGAATTAATGAAAAGAACCTATCCAGATCTGTTCATGGCTGAAAGACACCGAGACGGTGTCCAATCTCAGGGGGAGGAGATGTAATGACCAAACAATTTATGTGAATAAATCTTCTGTTATTACCATTGTAGGTAAAATATGGAACAAAGATTATTGTTTTTCTTAAAAATGATTAGAATATTATTAATTCAAAGGTTGAATATGGATTGAGTAAATTACATATAGTAACTTTCTATGAGAAAGTTATTCTCTTTTCTTGCCAGATAAAAAAAAAACAATTGCTAGCAAGTAAGGGGAAAACCCTAACTGCTTTTCCTCTTCCCATAGAAAAATGGGAAAAAGGAAAAGGCCCGGGTTGTTAAGGAACAGACGGGGAAAAGAAGAAGGCACTGAAGGAGAAAAGAGAGTGCTAAGTCTGGTGAGGACCAGATAGCACAGGCACAAGTGGTGCTTTATAATTGCCGAAGGCAGTGGCCTGGAAAATGAGCTTGGGGGGAGATTCAGTCTGGTTGACTAATCTCGTGGCTGGGAGGATAACAAGAAACAGAGCAATTTTCTCCATTATGGAGAAGCACGGAAGACTGTGAGCATGGTATTACAGGTAAGTACTGTTATATTTTTAATATTTCTGAGAAACATCCATATTCTCCTTAAAAGATATCATTTAAGATGTAAATCAAGTAGTAGAGTATTCTGACAGATAGCTCCGGGATATCTGACAGAGAACAATTATACTTTGTTCGGAATGAAGAAATTAAACTAGCATCGAATTACTCAGGTCATTTAATTAAACCTGAACAGAGAACTATTCGGGTTAGATTTTCGTTCAATTTCTGAAACCCTTAGAAACCGAACAAATAGTGAAGGGGAAACAGTAAGTCGTCATATTAAAGAAAGAAGAAAGGAGCCATCAAATTCATATCTGTAACTACATAAATAAACACAGAAAATGATAACAGGCAATCTGGGTAGAACAATAATGAATAATAACAAGAATCGTGGAATCTGTGTGTGAATGATTCTCCATACAGTCACCGAACCATCCGAGGTTTTACCCTATAATAAGTAATACTTTCTTCTCTACGACAATGGAAGCCAGCGTAACCATGCAATAGTGTATAATAAACCACAGCAACCGATAAGTTCGTTTAGAAACCCTTGGTGAAAGGGTCAAAGATTTATTCATTCAAATGTAAAAACATCGGTAGCTCAACGAAGTCCGTAAAACATTCAGCAAATACTTCGAAATGGTCCAAGATATCAGTATGTGGAAAATTATGTAAATACTATGGTTAAACCATCTGTAAAAGAGAAAATTCGTAACATACGGATTGGGTATAGCCTATAGCGAAACCAAAAGAAGTTACATTTTACCAGCATTTAGTAAATGAATCAAGCAAACGAGACCATTAACATATGTACAGAAATAATGAAATGTAACCCAATATTTCCGAACGCCGAGCACATTAAGGATACAAACCACGGACAATATATACCTATGAACAACAGTTCGAATGAGAGTATACACTCACGTTTCAGAGGAAAAAAATATGCAACGATTAACAGATAATATACGCATATGTAACGGTAGTTTAAATACAACCAATCTCAATGTAAAATCATGCAATAATTATATAGATAAACAAACCCTTGTCGGAACTCGATAGGGTCGGCAAGGTAATCTACAGTCTCAGAGTTTATTCATAAAAGGAAAGAACTCAGAAACCAAGTACCCGCTTAGAGCTGAGCTATAAACAGTACTGAATAACCAAAAATATAAATGTTCATACTTATATCAAAATGCTTCTGAAAAGGCGCAACCAGGCTGAGGTGAAAACCCAGCGGTTCGCCAAGTAAGTTTTCCATACAGTACCAGAGAGAAACAAATAACCAGAAGCTTTACATCATAAAAATACAACTATCGTGTAGCAATGGAGATTGGGAGCCCTGTTTAAAACGCGAATATAACACGGAAACTTTTGGGATACCCATGAGGGCAGAGCCCATGGCATCGATCTATGGAGGGTTTCCTTGGCCAGGAATACCATATCTGATCGTGCCTCCAATAGAAAACGGTAAAATCACCTGACAGGGAAAGATAAGAATTAAAGCTCGATTCCAGCTCTTGACCGAGTTAACTAGATTCCTTTTCAGGGGTCACAGTTCTTACCTGAGAATAGCTCCTTCTGGAGTAATGGCGTTGTAGTCCCCTGCCGCCGTGTAGATCACCAAACCCTGTTCCAGAAATCGATACGGATGAGAAATGAAACTGGAAATACATTTATCAGAGCATTGGAAACTCTAATAATAAATCATAGTGAGGCGAAAAGGGGGTTACCTGATAAAATGAGTGAGATTTCAGAGCGGAATGCCGGAAGTACGCATCGCCTTCAGCACAGAAGGTATACACTAAACTTAACCTGAAATGGGTGGCAAACGTCGGAGGAACAATCGCCATAGCCGAATGCGGCACTGCAAAGCCTCTAAAGGTTATCAAATGAATTTCACAAACCCTATGCACCCCCTGTATAGCTGGCAAAAGAAACCGACATCATTCGATTTGTAGATTGAATCTACATCGTTAATCAATTTAGTAATCCCGACGAGATCGAGACCATACCTACAACAATAAATCCGGCCACCTACTCCTGAGATCAATGTTCGGATCAGAGGTGGAATGTTTCGAGGCAGGACCAGTTGTCCACCTCTCAGACAATCAACAATAAAGAGATAGGATCCGTTAATGGATCATTATCAGCATAATCGTACTGTAAAGATTAACTCGTATGCCGAGGGTGGCGAGTATTTAAATCAACAATAATGTACATATTAAATTCCGCCATGGTTAATGGATGGGTAAGAATGTTAAAACATATACTCATTACATTTCGCTATGGGCGATGGGTTCATTTACCCATCCATAATATGTAAAGTTAGGCAACAATTTTTTTTTTTACCGGTGTTATTTATTTACTTTGGTTTAGAGGGTTGTGACAGGTGTCCTTTGGTGTTCTATATGAGGAACTTACTCTATAAATTCCTATAAAACCATAAAACAACTTTAACAATAACTGAATAATTTCGAGTTCTGAGTGTGAATCATACAATTCTTTCAACTTCTTTAGTGCTTCGAATGTAGTAACACAAGAAAATATATATTTGCTTACCTCTTCTGTCACCGATGCAATTATTAATGCATATGCCTTATTATCTTTTGTCTCCCAAATTGCATGCTGCTTCTCATTATCAAGTGGCTCTGGTGCAATTTTTTTTCCATCATTATCCTTCTTATCTGGACAAACTTCCCACAAATCATTAAAAATAAGGGCACTTTTAAGCTTTCTAAATCACTCTTGACAATTTTCCTTTCCATTAAGAACAACTCCAACTATGGAAACTATTGAATTCATAATTGTTATGTAGCCAAATATTCTTCAAATCTTTTCAAATTCAAAATATATGCAACACTTTTGAAAATATATAAATTTGTTTCTCCTCTTGTTTTAACAAAATTGGCTTTGTTGTTTAGTGGTAAGTTTTAAAAATATCCTAGCAAAGAGTTAGGTTCAAATCTTGGTAGCCTCCAAAAATAAATTTTATTTTACCAATGGCCTCTTAAAAAAATATGTATTTCGAATCACAAGAAAATTGACCACTCTTTAATTAAAAATTTAATTCAAACCACCACAAATATACATCATTGCCAGAAATTTGACCACTCCTACATTAATTTACAGCCACCAAATATATATATTATTTATAATATATATATAATATCTATTTATATCACAATGGCCTTTTAAAAAATATGTATTTCGTGGTTCAAATCTTAGTAGCCTCCAAAAATAAATTTTATTTTACCAATGGCCTCTTAAAAAAATATGTATTTCAAACCACCAGAAAATTGACCACTCTTTAATTAAAAATTTAATTCAAACCACCAAAAATATACATCCTTGCCAGAAAATTGACCACTCTTCAATTAAAACTTTTAGCCACCAAAAAAAATATATATCACCAATGCCTCTTAAAAAAATATGTATTTCAAATCACTAGAAAATTGACCACTCTTTAATTAAAAATTTAATTCAAACCACCAAAAATATACATCCTTGTGAGAAAATTGACCATTCATCAATTAAAATTTCAGCCACAAAAAAAAATATATCCTGGCAAGAAATTAACCACTCCTCAATTAAAAGCTTTATCCAAGCCACCAAAATATATATACTTCATTTTAAGTAAAATATGTATTTGAACTCACCAGAAAATTGACCACATATATTTCATTTTAAGTAAAATATGTATTTCAAATCACCAGAAAATTGACCACTCTTTAATTAAAAATTTAATTCAAACCGCCAAAAAAATGCATCATCGCCAGAAATTTGACCACTCTTCAATTAAAATTTCAGCCACCAAAAAAATATATATCCTTGCAAAATATTGACCACTCTTGAATTAAAAGTTTTATCTAACCCACCAAAATATATATACTTCATTTTAAGTATCCTTCACAAATACTTCAGTAAAAAATTTCAGTAAAATTTTTTGTATTCTTCAGAAATCTTTTTGTTAAAAACTTGTATAATTCAAAAAATTTCAGTGAAATTTTTTGTATTCTTCAGAAATCTTTCTGTAAAAAACTTGTATCATTCAAACAAACTTGCACCATTCAAACTTTGTTAGTAAAAAGTTTTGTATTCTTCAGAGAAAAAAAAAAATGTATTCTTCATAAATCTTTGTGTAAAAAATCTTGTATCATTCAAACTTTGTATCCTTCAGACATCTCCCGTTTATTATCCTTCATAAATTTTATTATCATTAAACCCATGTTTACTGTGGTAAATGCCAATACTGTGATTAAAATCTTATTTACTACAGTAAATGTAATTACCAAAAAAAATTATGCCACTCAATTTGAAAGATATGAAACTTACATAGAGTCAATAGTTTGGGCATCCCACTGGGTCGCTCCACTGGATTAACCATTTGCTGCACTTTATCTTCACAATATTCATGCTCAGTGTCTCTTTTACCATAGACTTCAAATACATAGAGTTTAGGAATAACCCAATCAGGCTCTGATGCCACTCCTTTACCATAGGACTTCAAATACATGGAATTTAGGAACAACTCAACTAGGCCTCTGATACCAATGTACAAGCTGAAATAAACTCCAAAATAAAAGAACACAAAGAAAAAGTGTCATATTAATAATAAAATTACTTATTTATACATATCAAATCTAAGTATGAAAGAGTTGTGTCTCCGTAACTTATTAACCATAAAAACGAAATATAAAACTAATTACATATTATACAATATACAATAACAATTACGAAAAATTAATTAACATTAATATCATAAATCTTAAAATTAAAACTATAAATCATTTATTTATAAAAGTGATTTATAAAAATCTCTAAATCTATTGAAAAAATTAATTATAATGTTAATTTTTTTAGTGATGAACCTACTAAAACCAAAATGATATATAAAGGAGTTATCTAAATATTAATTACTCTCGTATTAGTTTTCACGTAGTTTATATACCAAACGTAGACTCTTAAATTTAGAAAAAGTTTATTGAAAGACAAAATAGTTCACCATTATTAATTATTTTAACATCATTTTAAAGAATCTTTTCAAATTTTATGTTTATTCATTTTTTTATTCTCAACAATTCAAATATGGGCATGTTCCAGAAATCGATTTCTTTTTAATGTGAAGGATGATCTATCCAATTTTAACTGTTAATCATTATAACATAATTAATAAATTTATACTTTATTGCTAATATAACATACATCTTTATTATTTATATATATTATTAAAAATGAACAAAATAAGGCATTCTCACTTATTATATATTATAAGGTCATCTCTTCTCACTAACTGTCATAAATTGAGTGCCGACCTCCACTCGTCGGAGCTAGAAAATTGTCTAGTAGTATTTGAAGGTTTAATTTTTAACTTTTATTAACGCCCATATATTATACAAACTTCTTCCGAATTTATAAGAGAACACTGTCGAATTCATCATAACATAACGAAAACAAGATGGAATTTTAATATTGAGAGATAAAACTTTACTATAATTCAGTATGGTGTAGATCTTAGAGACAAAACTTAACTTACTACAATTCAGTGTAGGCTAGATCTCAGGTAAAAGCTTAAACGAAAACAAAATGGAATCTTAACATTTAGAGACAAAACTTACTACAATTCAGTATGGGATAGATATCACATAAAAACGTCAATGTAATACAACAAAAACAAGATGGAATCTTAACAATTAGAGACAAAACTTACTACAAGTCAATATGGGGTAGATTCCACCTAAAAAACATAAATGTAAATGTAAACGTAATGTTTAACATTTAAAATTTAACATTTTTAATCTAGTGTTGACCTTATTTAAAAATCAATCTAATTCTTTTATGTAGAAATCACATAAGAGAAAAATCAATCTAATTATTATTATGTATAAACACAATATAAATTTAAAATATAAAGAGGTTTATGAACACTCAAAAAATCAGTATGGTAAATAAATAAAAGTATAAGTAAACATGGTTAATAAACAAATACTTTTTTTAATATTTAATATTTAAATATAAATAAAACTTCCGAATATGGGTGGTAAATAATAGAAGGTTTTTATTTAGGCGAAAGCCTATGGGTCAAAATACAATGGACAAAAATAATATTAATACGAATGGGCAATTACCATATTTATAAGATGTATGGTAAATTAAATAAACCTTTATAAATATAAATAATTAAGAGATATGGTAAATAAATAAAACCTTTTTATATTTACTCTATAAACCTCTATATATTTACCAAAATTGAAAAAATAAGATTTTATTTAGGTGAAGTCTCTGGGCCAAATACCATGGGACAAATAATTATTAATACCGTGGGCCAAATACTATGTTTATAAAAGAGGTATGGTAAATAAATAAAACTCTTTCTATATTTACTCCATAAACCTTTTATACTTACTAACACTCCAAAAAGAGGTTTTATTTAGGTGAAGCCTATGGTCCAAATTATTATTAATACCATGCAAAAAAATATTATTAACCCTAATATTAATAAAAAGATTAATATTATTATTATTATAGCAATCTCTTATTCATTATTAATATATTATACTAATATTAATAACAAAACTCTTTCGGAAAAAAATCTTGTTCTGGAAGATGAACCACAACTGGTTGGTTCGAACAAGCCATCGACCATTTACTCGCTTATGTCGACTTTTTCTGGAAAAAGACTTTGTTATTACTTAATATGGCATCACTTAGGAATTCTATTATTAAATTTAAACTGGATTAATACAATATCAATTTGTATATATTAATAATATTATATTAATATTTTCAAGATAGATAGTTACTTTAAACATTTATTGAGAAGGAAGAACAAAGACTAATGATCAGAGGTGGAGAGATAGGTGGGGAGTCACAAGGGAGAGATGGAGATAAATTGAAGGAGAGGGGAGAGGAGGAATGAAGAGAGAGAGGGGGAGAAGAGTGAGAGAGGTAGAGAAGGGTAAGAGAGGGAGAGGGAGACAGTGAGAGGATTGGAGGAGAGAGAGATAGAGAGAGAGAGAGATGGATGAAGAGAGAGGAAGGTAGGACAGAAAGGGAGAGAGAAGAAGGATGAGAGAGGGGACTTGCGAGAGAGGAGGAGAGGGAGGGATATACAAATGGAGTTGGAGTGGGAGAGAGGCAGGGAAGAAGAAAGGCATAGAGAGTGAGAAGTGGAGAGAGTGAGGGAGTAACAAGGGAGAGATGGAGAGAGAGTGTGTATGTTTAGGGGTGAGATAAAGAGACAAAGAAGGAGAGGTAGAGAGAAGGGGGGAGAGAAGGAGAGGAATGGATATAGTAACATAATTGGAGAGAGAGAGAGGGAGAGAGGAAAAGAGAGGAAGAATGAGAGGCAAGACTTGAGAGAGGAGGAGGAGAGTGACGGGGAAGAGAGAGAGAGAGAGAGAGAGATGGGGGAAGAGAGAGGGAGATAGAAGAGAAAAGGAGAGAGAGGAAGTATGAGAGAGCGAACTTGAGAGAGAGGAGAGAGGGAGGGAGAGAGAAGGGAGGGAGTTGGAGGAAGAGAGAAGGAGGGAAGAAGAATATATAGAGAGTGAGAAGTGGAGAGAGAGAGAGGGAGTGACAAGGGAGAGATGGAGAGAGTGTGTGTGTGTTTGGGGGTGAGATAAAGAGACAAAGAAGGAGAGATGTAGAGAATGGAGGGGAGAAGGAGAGAGGAGAGAGGGAGAGATATAGTAACAGAGTTGGAGGGTGAAGAGAGAGAGAGAGGGGAAAGAAGAGAGAGAGGATTTGAGATAGTGGAGAGAGGGAGAGAAAGAGAGAAGGAGTTGGATGGGGATAGAGAGGGAGGTAATAAGAAAGAAATAGAGAGAGATAGGCAGAGAGAGAGAGAGGGAGTGATAAGGAATATTAAGAGAAAGGGAGAGAGGACGACAGAAGGGAAGAGAGATAGAAGCAAGGGAGAGAGAGAGAGAGAGAGAGAGAGAGAGAGAGGGACAGGAGGAGGGAAGGATAGATAGATATATTGGATAAAGAGTGTGTATGTCTTGAGGTTGATATCGAGAGACAAAGGGAGATATAGATATAGATGGAAAGTGAAGAGAGGGAAGAAGAGAGAGAGGGAGGGAGGGAGGGAGAGATAGATTGATATGTATGGAATAAGAGTGTGTATGTGTCTAAGGGGTTGAGATAGAAAGACAAAGAAGGAGATATGGAGGGAGATATAGATATAGATGGAGGGGGGGAGAGGGAAGAAGATTTCTTGCACTAGATGCATTGATTTCAATGTAGATGGTGATTTCTAATCCTATTTGATTAATTGCACTAGATGCATTGATTTTAGTGTACATGTTGATTTCTAATGAGATTTGATTACTTGCACTAGATGCATTGATTTCAATGTAGATGATGTCTAATCCCCTTTGATTGCTTGCACTAGATTCATTGATTTCATTATAGATGGTGATTTCTAATCCTATTTGATTGCTTTCACTAGATGCATTGATTTCAATGTAAATGTTGATTTCTAATAATATTTGATTGTTTGCACTAGATTCATTGATTTCAATGTAGATGATTTTTACTCCTATTTAGTTTCTTGCACTAAATGCATTGATTTCAATGTAGATGTTGATTTCCGATAATATGTGATTGTTTTCACTAGATGCATTGATTTCAATGTAGATCTTGATTTCTAATAATATTTGATTGCTTGCATTAGATGCATTGATTTCAATGTAGATGTTGATTTCTAATCCTATTTAATTGCTTGCACTAAATGCATTGATTTGAGTGTAGATGGTGATTTTTAATACTATTTGATTGCTTGCACTAGATGCACTAATTTCAGTGTAGATGTTGGTTTATAATCCTATTTTCTTACTTGCACTAGATGCATTGATTTCAATGTAGATGTTGGTTTATAATCATATTTGCATACTTGCACTAGATGCATTGATTTGTGTAAATGTTGATTTCCAAACCTATTTGAATGCTTGCATTAGATGTATTGATTTCAGTGTAAATGTTGTTTTCTAATCTTATTTGATTGCTTGCATTAGATGCATTGATTTTAGTATAGATGTAGATTTCTGATTTTCTGTAATTGGATATATGATGGTACATTAATTTTAAAGTGATTGGATTAACATTGTGCATTGATTTCAGTGTAAGCACAAAACATTATTGACAATGTACATTGATTTTTGTGTTATAGTAATTCAACCTATTAATATTGGAGAGAAAGAGAGGCAATGTATGATGTTTACTATAATAGCTCGAGTTAAAGATTTAAATTGTTTACAATTTAATCTGTCGTTTTCATATAATCAATACAAAAAGATGACAAAAGTAACAAGTCTGACAATAAGAATAGTTGAAGAAAATAGTTTGAGATTAATCACAATGAAGACTATTTGTAATTGACTATATTCTTATTATTTACATTTTCTATCATTCAACACTATTCATTGTCATTTTACATTCAAAATTTTTATTTCATCATTAAAGTTATTAGCAATATTTATCATCTCATAATTTAATTTAACTAAGAAAATTTAAAATTATAGCATATTTAAAATGATTATACTAATGTTAGATGAATTTACATATTCGGTCAATTTAAAGAGTGAAATCAGTTTAGATCCATCTTAACTCCGGATCTATCAAGCATCGAACAAACCTATTTTTTGAGTGCACTCTAAACTGATAAATTAATTATTCAACTTTTATGTTTATTTTTCTATTCTCAAACCATTCAATAATAATTTCTTTTTAATTTGAAATGAAACTATCCAATTTTAACTTATTAATTATAATATAATTAAATAATTTAATTTTATTTGTAAATTAACACATATATTATATTAATTATATAATATGTATTATAAAAAATTGCTTTAACTTCATTGCATTATAAGGTGCAGACGAACTGTCATGAACTAGTTGGGGTCGGAAAACTATCGAATGATATTTGGAGGTTTAATTTTTAACTTATATTAATGGTCTATGCATCATACAAATTTCTCTTAAATCTATAAGTAAGAGATTAAGGTCAAATTCACTATAACACAGTAGTTGAAAGCTTGATACTCACGCAGAACTTGTAAATTAATTATTCAGCTTGTGTGTTTATTTTTCTATTCTCAAACAATTCAATAATAGTTTTTTCGTAATGAAGTTATCCAATTTTAACTTATTAATTAAAAAAATTATACTAACACAATAAAACTTTCTAATTTCATTGCATTATAAGGTTTGGACTAATCTTGTCTGACGAACTAGATGAAACTCAATGGAGTAGTATTTAAAGGTTTAAGGTAGAATTTCTCTGGGATCATAGCACAGGGGGATATTCTCTAGCATAGTGAATCTCACGGTAGGGAGGAAAAGAAAGTGCAGGTTTGTGTGTAGACCAAATTTGGAAGCAGCATATTCTGATAAGTTAAATTTTTTTTGGAAATAACATAATAAGTTCTAGGTAAAGCTTAGAATCATGTAGATAAGAAGCTTTTCCTAAGTTACTAAATGATTTATTTACTTAGTCGGTTTAATTCTAGAAAGATATCAGTAGGTTATTTTATATTTGAAGAATAGGTTTTTCTTTCTTAAAGTTTTCTAAATAAAATTTATATGAGCAAAGCAAGGAACCACCTTCATTAATTCAAATGAAAAATTGCACCTTCTATTTGAAGAATAGGTTTTTCTTTTTTAAAGTTTTCTAAATAAAAGTTATATGAGCAAAACAAAAACCACCTTCATTAATTCAAATGAAAAATTGCACTAGTCATTAAGAGAGAAAGCAAATACCAAATACAAACTAGGAACAGAAAGCTAGTAGCTAAAAAGTTCAATGGTAGGCATACAAAGCTATTTATCATAAATTGTCAAATTCAACTGGAAGGAAATTACACAAAACCTACAATCTATAGTAATATAAGTTTTAAAAGACTCTGGCAAAAACACCTTGCCGTAAGGAAGTAAAGCCCCATTATAAAACAGAAGGAAACCCTCATAGGGTATAGCAATTTGACTATATGAACAAAATCAATAAAATGTTAGAGCCCTTTGTTTTGCCATTGAATATATAGAAATATCAGAAGTAAAAACCCTAGTTGTCTACATGTTTTCGCTATAAGTCTAGACGGAAAAGAGTTGTTACTTCTAACAAGATTAAAACTCGGTATTCAAGCTTGTACATAACATAATAGTGCAAAAGCAAAAGCCGAGAAATTCTGAGTTACGACCAGACTCTACATAGAAGGCCATGATGCACCTTTACTGCCACATAATATAAGCAATATCCAAACCTTCAGCACATTATAAACAGAGACATTTCCAAAATAAGGAAGAGCTCGACAATTCCAGATATATGACTTATTACAATAAACCAAACCCTTATCGAAATCTTGTAGAAGCATATATGAATAGATCTATCATAATAAATGTTTCAAACAGAGATATTTAACAGTAGCTAGAACTATACAACTTTTTCTATAAGTCCCTATGACCCTGCCTGCATGAAATGGCGGTCTGAGAAAAGTATCCAAAATTACAATATGTGGCTGAAGCCATTTAAATTTACATTGTTAAGAGAAAACTAAAAACAATAGGGCCAGTCTTCCATAAGTCGAGTATGGCCGAAGCCATTTAAACTGATACAATTAAAAGAAACTAACACAAGGAACAATACTCCATAAGCCAAGAAAACCTTCATAAAAATGATACCGGAATTCTAAAAGATATCTTGGCCCTTTGGCTGGAGAACCTTTCCAAGGAAAAGAGTTGTAGGAGTTAAATACCCGATGTGTATGGGTTCTTCCTCTTGAGACATGAAACCAATAAGAGGTTTTATGCCTTGGCACCATCGGAAATCTTTGGTACCTAAAGAACTTCAGCGAAGACCAAAAAAATAACCAGTGTTTAGATGTCAACCTCCATAAAGAGTTGTGTAAATTCTAACAATAAAATGTAAGGCAACTGATAAAACTTACCATGGAGCAACAACATGAGGAATCCTTGACGTGGCAGATTAAACTCCAGGATTCATAAGAGTCTATGGTGGGTGACAGACAAGTTCTGAATATAGCTGGATGCCGAGGGACTGAGTGAATGAACAAGCAAGCCTCTACATCGGGTGAAGCCACCAGATGAACCAGGGCCAAAGTCACCAGCCCAGAGCAGAGCCGAAGCCCAGTGTAGTTCTTGAGTAACACAATGCTGAACAGGAACAAAACCACTAGGAAATGAAGGTCAAAACCCTCGTACCCTGTGTAATCCATTGACTTAACAAGAGTCGTTGATGAGGTAGGTAGATCCCAAGGAAAGTGCAATCGATGAATAACTCGTAGCAGATCGGACTGCCACTTGGGCAGGACAGCTAGGTCTATTAAATGACACAAATAGTTGGCAAGTTTTCGAGGACTGAAGTCGATAAACAGTAAACGCCAATTCCAGTTTAGTACTATTTTCAATAAATATAAAACGATTGCCACCATAAGTTGATTGATCATGTGTGTAAATGATCCCGCCAGGGATTATGAATTATTGCAAAGCGTTAACAATGATTTATATTAAGTTTTTATAATGATAATCTTATTCCTTTGTAATGTCAAGAATTATCGAAATTACTACTATGGTAATTTGGTAGTAATAATATTTTATTTTATGATTATGACTTTAATATGGATGTGTTACATATGGTATCAAAGCACTCAAGTTTCCAAAACTAAGACCTTTGGAATAAGGAATAACAAACTTGATGTTGTGCACGTATGAGGCAACAAAAGTCAGTATGAGGCGAACTGGGAATCCACCACACAGTTCCGTATTGGGAACAGGACCAACACCATTTTAGGAAGGCAATCCCGAGGTCTGGGTGCAGCTGGGGGATGAGCCGCAAAATCCCAATACAGACATCCGGGCGACTGTGAAAGAATTGAAAGGTGAAATGGCCCGACTCCAGGCAGACAACAAAATATTGATGCAGGAACAAGAAAAGATTCTAAAAAGCCTATCGGATAGACAAAATCATTGACCACTAGTTCCTAGCCCAGGGGAAGGCCATACAACTGGGGAACAAGAGTTCTGAAATGAAAATATGGAAATGGAAGGAGGTGAAGAAAACCAAGAAGAAGAATCAGGTAATGTGTCTAATCACAAGACTCAGAAAAAGCATAAAATTGAACTCCAAGGGGAGTTTCGGAAAATCAAGCCTCCTCTCTTCGATGGTGAGCAAGAAGAGGCGGCAGAAGCATGGTTAATTAATATGAATAAGTATTTCTAGCTGTACGAGTATGATTACAATTTGAAGGTCTGCATGGCCATTTTCCAACTTCAAGGGAAAGTCACATTGTGGTGGGAAGAAGTAAAACTAATCCGCGGGGTCAGTGAGCAAAACATAACTTGGGAGAAATTACAAATTTTTTTTAAGGAAAAATATTTAACCGAAAGGTTTTATGATGAGAAAGCAAAAGAATTCCATGATCTCCACTTGGGCCAAATGACCATGGATGAGTTTATAACAAAATTCACATTATTATTGCAATATGTTCCTTATATTTGTGAAGAAAAGGCCAAAGTATAGGGGTTTATCAGCAGTCTTCCACTGTTCATGAAGGAAAGGCTGGAATTTGACAACCCAAAAACTATAGACGAAGTCATTCAGAAAGCATGGATTTGTTATCAGCAAAATAAACCAAAGGGTGATACGAGAAAAAAGTGGGCTGATAAAAAGGGAAATAAATTTATTCCTAGCCACAAGGGGAATAAGGGCACGAGCAACAAAGGATTATATAAAAGTCAAACTAACTGAAATGTGAATAAACCCATATTTAAAGTACCAGTTGAAACATGGACAAATGAATAGGCTGGAAAAAATGAAGTAGAATTTATTAATAGACCACCTATACAGTGTTGGAGATGTGGAGGTCCGCATTATGTCAGAACATGCCCCCACCGCAAGGGAGTAGATCAGATCTCACAAATTCAAGAGGCATCTATGGTGGGAGAAGTGGCAAGGAGCATCCCTAAAATTAACGCAGTTCTTGAAGATCATCGGGCGTAGTTTCAACCAACCATGGTTGAATTTGAAGGTACTTGTTTTGACCAGATCTGTTCTATTTTAATAGATCCTAGGGCCACTTTAAGTTACATTAGTCCTAGGAAAGTGGAACGATGTAAGTTACAAGTTGTTAAATTTAAAAATCCATGGTTAGTACAACTAGCCACAAGAGAAAAAGGAAGAGTTTTGTCTAAAGTAAGCAATTTTCCTTTAAAAATAGCTAGTCAACCTATTTTAGTTGATTTGAATGTGTTACCCCTGGGGTCATATGACATTTTTATAGGCATGGACTGGTTGGAGAAACATTGGTCCCTCATAAATTGTAAGATAAAAATTGTTAGCTTCCAAGATGAGGTAGGGGAGAGACAGAAAATTCAAGGTGTGCAGAAGCCTATGCAATTGAGGGCTATAATCGCCTCCCAATTAGCCAAATGCATCAGAAAATGTTGTCAAGTTTATGCCATACAAGTAGGGTATGCTAACTCAAAAGATAAATTGTATCACTAGAGAATAAACATGTGATACAAAATTTTCCAGATGTATTTCCTGAAGAAATACCAAGCCTACCCCCAAAAAGAGACATAGACTTTACCATTGAGCTAATTCGGGGAGCTGCCCCAGTTTCTCGAGCCCCTTACCAAATGAGCATACCAGAACTAACATAATTAAAAATTAAACTCCAGAAGTTGCTTGATAAGAAGTATATCTGCCCCAGTGTGTCCCCTTGGGGAGTTCTGGTATTATTTGTTAAAAAAAAGGATGGAACACTGCAGATGTGCATGGATTACCACCAACTAAACAAGCTGACAATTAAAAAAAATACCCCCTTCCCCATATACATGAGTTATTTGACCAAGTGAAAAGTGCAACCATCTTCTCAAAGATCGATCTCTGTTCTGGGTTTCATCAGATCAGGATAAAGAAGGAAGATATTGCAAAACTGCATTCAAGATGCGTTATGGACAATATGAGTTCGTGGGTTTACCTTTTGGGCTAACTAACGCCCCAGCTACCTTCATGTGTCTCATGAATAGCATAATCCATCAGTTCTTAGATAAATTTGTATTAATCTTCATTGATGACATACTGATCTACTCTCAGAACATGGAGGAACATAAGGGGCATCTCCATATTATTCTACAAATCCTAAGAGAACATCAACCATATGCCAAGTACAGTAAATGTGATTTATTTAAGGAGAAAATCCAATACTTGGGACATGTCATCACCAGGGATGCAATTGCGGTAGATCCAGAAAAGATAAGAACCATTATGGAATGGATGGTACCAAAGGATGTAGCCGATATAAGATCATTTATGGGCCTACCTGGTTATTATTGCAGATTTGTGGAGGGTTTCTCAAGAGTGGCATATCCTATTACCTCTTTACAAAAGAAAAGAAAGGCTTTCAGATGGATGTCCGACTGTCAAAGGAGCTTTGATCAACTCAAACACCTTCTTACCACAACACCTATTATGAGCATTGCTGCTCCCAACAAAGAATATGTGGTTTGTACAGATGTTAGTAAGGAAGGCATGGGTGGCGTATTAATGCAAGAAGGTAGAGTGGTGGCCTATGAATCTAGAAAACTTAAAGAATATGAACAAAAGTATTCAACATATGATTTGGAGCTGACAATAGTCATACATTCCTTAAATGTGGCGGCATTACTTATTAGGTAAGAAATTTATGTTGATGAATGACCACCATAGTCTGGTTAATTATTTCAAATAGCCAACTTTAAATGCTAGACAAGCTTGTTGGGCAAATTTCTTGAGTGAATTCAATTTTGAAATCAAACATTTAAAAGGAAAAGAAAATCAGGGGCAATGCTTTAAGCTGGAAGGTAAACTGTTTACATGAAATTTCTTTTAGTGAATCATGAACTACCTTTCTTAGGAAGATTCAAGAATCAACCCTATATGATTCAACATATAAACATTTATGGCAGCAAGCAAAAATTCCTAACAACCATGAACAACGATTGGGTTATGAAATAAATGCAGAAAATTTGTTGATTTATAGGAAGAGGATATATGTGCCTAACCAACGAAATCTTAAAAATTTAATTTTAGATGAATACCATAAGATTCCTTATGCAGACCATCCCAGATACCAAAAAATTATTTTTGCCCTACGGAAGGGATTTTTTTGGCCTGGCATGAAGAAGGAGGTGGCAGAGTACTTAGCCAAATGCTTGGAGTTCTGTAAGTGAAAGTTGAGCACCAACATCCAGCAGGGTTACTTCACCCTCTGCCCATCCCAGAATGGAAATGGGAAACAATATCTATTGACTTCATTATCGAGTTGCCTAAATCAAGAAAGAAAAATGACTCCATCATGGTGGTGGTGGACAAATTGAGCAAATCTGCTCATTTTATACCTGTCCAATCAACTTATAGAGTCGTCCAAATTGCTAATATTTTTATGCATAACATTTTTAAACTACACGGAATCCCAAAGTTGATCATTTCTGACCGAGATGTAAAGTTTAAATCAACCTTCTGGAAAGCCCTCTTTGAGGGATTGGGCACAGAACTGCACTTCAGTACAGCATATCATCCGCAAAACGGATGGGCAGACTGAGCGAGTGAATCAAGTTATTGAAGACATGTTGCGTGTTTATGTAATGCATCAGCCCACTAAATGGGAAGATTATCTACACCTGGTGGAGTTTTCCTATAACAACGGGTATCATGCATCCTTACAAATGAGTCCCTTTGAGGTATTATACAGGCGCAAGTACAGGACACTCTTGAGTTGGAGTGGGCCGGAGGATAAGTTGTTTCTAGGACCGGATATGTTAGAAGAGATGGAGGAAATGGTGAAAAAGGTAAGAATCAATTTAAAGGCTACTGAGGACCAGCAAAGGAACTTTGCTAATCGAAAAATTTTAAACTTCAAGAAAATTTTCCATCCTTAAAATTTTCCTTGGAGCTAAGGTGAAAAGTCCTTTGCCCATATGATGAGCGAGTATATATAACCAAGGGATGATGCTTCCTCTTCTCCTCCACATGGCTTGGTAATGAAGAGTCTTCAATGATCTTAAGTCTTATATGGTAGTTGCAAACTTGTGTCCCTTTATTTCCTCTTGATAGATCCACTTTTAAGTTCAGCTACAAGAGAGTCTTTAGGCATGCTTCCCTCCTCCTTCTCCTTCTTCATCATCTCGCCATGACTTGATAGGGTACCTTTTCCTCCAATTCACTCATGATTGGATGACATCAATCTAAAAAACCCCTAGTCTAAGATGATGCATTATTATCCATGAACTAAGCCCGAGACAAGTCACAGGTTGGGAGAAAGGGCTCAGTGATTGCACATTGCAAATTTCCAGTAGACAAGGGGAGACCTTGATAGCTGAGACTGGGCATTGTGCAGCTCAAGCTAGACTGGGGGATATTTTTGCACAGTCCTCAACGAGGAGAAAAATTTCATAGTGCTCACTGAGGGAAAAAATTGCACAGTTCAAGCAGGTAGTGGAGGCCGCAGGATGGAACCATAGGAGGAAAAAATTCACAGTTTCAAGTGGCAAGGGGGGCTAAGCAGCTGGGAGGCTTGAAGGGAAAAATTGCATAGTTTCAAGAGGTAGTGAGGTTGCAAGATTGGGCCCTAGGAGGACAAATTTTGCAGTTTTAGGAGGCAAGGGGGACTGGGCATATGGGAGGCTTGAAGGAAGATCTCCACAATTTCAACAGGCAAGGAAAAGGCTTGAGGGTTGAAGATACAAAATTCACATTTCAAGGCAAACTAAGAGGCAGAACTGCACAATTATGGAGGTCAAGGGAGGTTGCTAGACTAAGGAATTACGCATAACTACAGCCCTGAATTGCAAGGACTATGCACTCCGCAGTTCCGGGAAATAGGGTCACATCCAAGGGCGCTAATACTATGTAGTTCCAAGCTTAGTCGGGGCTCGGTGAAGCTATGTTTCCTGGTTGGGGAGATTTTCTGAAAATGGTTATGCGGGAAGAGAGATGGAGTCGTGATGAACTTGAACTGTGATCACACACTTAGCATACTTTGATTACATGACACAATAGATCATTAGAACACACAAACAAAGCATTCCCCTTTGTGTGTCTGCCTCATGACAAGATACGACAAGTGCGACACTTAAGATAGACTTTAGGATGACCGTGACGACACTTGTGCGACAATGCTCAAGACTTTGTGTATGAATGAAACAGATGTTTACATGGCTGGGGCAAATCATATACAAAAATATCAAACTTCGAAACCACCAAAAAATGCTCGTAAACATTGTACAATAGTCAAACATGCCGAATGATGACAGTTAATTTGACATGCTAAAGGGACCAAAGAACTTCAAGAAAGCTCATGAAATGAGCTTAAGCATTTGTAAAAATCAAGGAAAAGACCAAGGAAGGCTCCAAAGTTTGAGTGCAAGGCAAAATTTTGAAGGGTGTTGAAGCAACTACAACTGGCCCTTACACACCTATAAGAAAATTGCACACACAAATCCTCAAATATGAGGGAAGACATCTGCATGAAAATTTTGGTATCCTTAAGATGGTTCTTGGTTAGGGAACTATGCCAAGGTACTAAAGTTTGATTTTCTAAATGATTGGATATAGGTTTTATATAACCTAAGGGTTGTTAGGCAATAGGTTTTATATAGATCAATTAAAGGTTATCTATTTCCCAAAACAAACACTAAAATGTATACATGATTGAGTTACATAATAAGAAGTATAAATTGAAAAATCTTTAACATTAACACTAATTTGAAGCCACCAATAAGCATTGATGGTATTCAATAATTGATGTGATGGTAGCTTATAAGTCAATTTACGTAAGGAAGACTAGGTGGATGGGTTCTTACATAATTGTTGGCTTCCTTGACCCTCCATTCTTTATTAGTCTAGTCCAAGTAAAACATGTTGTGGAAGATATTTCACATATGGTTTTGTAATCAAAACACGTAGAAATATTCTTCAATCATTAATAAATGTATAGATAAGTACAAGTGTAGTTGTGGGAAACATTAAATGATATTGCAAATCAATAAATGTTAAATTTATAACCTACCAATTTTTTTTTTACCAAATCATCCAATTTTTCAATGTTCCAAAACATCATGACTTTAGTCTAGTTCACAGGGTCTTCACTCTTCACTATGTGAACCAATAATATATGACCTACATTCATGGGATATTAAAAAATAACCTTAATTTCTCTAGATAATAATAAATACACTAATAAATACATCCCAAAATCCTCTTGTTGGACACTCCTTCCAATACATCAATCCCATGTTTTTACTAAATACCCTTTTAATGCCCCATAATACTTATAAACTCTCCTTGTATGTTGCATCCCCCTCAATACCTATAGTATATTGACTTTATCTTTCATGGTTTAAAACCCCCTTATTAATGAACACGATAAGTTATTTGTCTAAAAGGTTACGTTTTTATGGTCTAGCTACAATATTCAAATTTATTAATATATAGACAATATGTTCATGCCTCAGTTACCAACATTAATGACCAATGACTCCCTTAACTTTATAAATGCTTTCCATTACAATAAACATCTAAGACTATCTGAGCAAGACCCTCCAATGCATGAAGATGCTATAGACTACATTCTAATACAAGAAGTTATCATATCTCAAGAGCTAATCACTAAACCCAAACTCAAACTCCACTCATGTAACTACAAATGAAATTGGTGATAGATTTACAAAACGACATAAATCAAAAGTAAATATGACATCGAAATTGTTCGCCTAATTGAAACTAAACTAGATTCCTCAACCTTCATAGTAGGAAAGTCATGTCACTACAAAAAGGTTTCTAAGCATAAAACGTTTGAATGTTATAAACTAAAACAAAAAGATGTAGAAAAAATTCCCATGACTACTACAAAATAGACAACTATTGTTCATGCATGCGCCAAACATAACCAAGACCTTCCCAATAAAGATTCTAGAAAATTTAGCGTCATTCAGGCTTTATACCCTCCTCCTTTAGATGATCGAGAAGAGGAAGAGAAACCTAATTCAAAATATTCTAATGATAATAAGTTGGTTTCCTTCGATCAACCTTCCTCAATCCAAAATGATTTTAGTACACCTCCTCACAAAGTCAAAGAACATATGCACATGGTAGGAAGTATTGACTCTATCCTCTATTATGATGTTAGGTGTATATGACTTTAGAATCTAAATCCTATAACCATTGTAATCTTCCAACCTCATTTTCTCTAACTCCTTGCTAAACCAAACTTTATTATGTCATGGATGAACTTGCTACCCACAATGAAACATTGTCCCCACTTGAAGCCATGCACTCTTTTCTTGAGAAAAGTGGTATTTTTTTCCAACCTTTTCTAAATTCATCCTCTAGCTATCTCAAATCAAGGTTTTGACCTTTTTCTTTGGCCTCTCCCACATCCCAAGTCGATATATGATTGGACAACATCTCTTCTCTCTTTTATATAGAAATTAAGTTCAACAATACACTCGTTAAGTCAACTATATTGATCCCCATTGTACTCTTAATATTATGCATATCATCATATTATAGTCATAGTTTCCATTAATATTGGCATACTATATATTTTAACGACTTGATGGTGTATAAACACTAATTTGAAGTCTTAGTCAGTGCCTTCAATAAAGTGATGAGTCTAGATGTTTTGAAATCTCCACAGCTTGTTCAACCAATTATCTTGTACAAATTTGTGGTAGAACCACCGTATATATCTATTCACATGCCAGCTTGTCATTGGCCTTATGCCAATTTAGTTCTTCCACGAGAGTCTAGGAGATAATCTCTTTTATGAAATTAATCACTATTGGCAAAGATATGGTTGTCTTCCAAAACAAGCCAAGGCAACTAGTTAGTATTTTTTAAGAGAGTCCAAGAAAATATCTTTTATGTCAAACACATAGGTGTCTTTCAAAATAAGCCAAGGAAACTACTTAGCATTCTAGGTGGTTTCATTTTTTAAATTCTCTATTTTGATTTTATTTTAAGTAATAATAGTTTTAAATTTTAATTCAATTTTCATGATTTAAATTTTAGGTCGATAACACTTTTCATGTTTTGATTGAAAATTTTTTGGATTGGTTTCATTTTCGCCGAAATAAAATTATTGAATTTTTAAAATGTTGAATTAAAGTTAAATATTATTTTAAAGAAAAAGAAGTTTTAATTAAAAATAAATTATAATTATACACGTGTGAGTTTTTTAATGTTATTAATTAATTAAAAATATCAAAATACATAATGAATTTTAGTATTTATTGATTACGAGAGAAATTTAGTTATTAGCAGAAATATAAAATGTATGTTTATAATCTTTAAAACAAATTCAAAATTACCAAGTATTAAAATAAATCATAATAATCTTTTATATATAGGATTTCAGTTTCTATAAAATCAAAAAAATTTAAGACAAAATATGTCAAAAAATTAAATGATTGAACATATATTTTATCATTTTATGGTATGGAATTTAGCACCAAGAGAGATCTAGTGTTCTTCATGAGCAATAGCATGCTTGGCAGGATCTTGAGAAGAGGAGGGATGTTTTGACTCGATTTCCTTGAGTTCATGCATAACTTCATCCAACTGCAACAACACTTTTTCCTTGGCCTTTTTTTTTGCAGAAGTTTCCCGCCATGGTCTTGGAATGCCAATAGAGCTCCATATTTCTCTAGTACTTAACATCTTGGCTCTCGACTTCCCTTCATTTCATGCCTAGTTGTCAATTTCTTCATCGATATCCAAATCATGCTTAGATCTGTTATTCGTTCGAGTTATAACCTTAGTGGGTGAAATTTGTTCTTCGATGTAAGTGGACATTCACTCCCATTACACATTTGTTGCTTCCTAGGAAACTTCTTAGATATTAGGGGCATAGGGGCCTTTGCATCCATGGTGACCCCATCTTCCAAACCTTTTTTGTGGTATGGAGACATAAAGAAAAATGAAAGACAGATAATAGGCTCGAATAGAATGAAATAGAGGAAGGAAATTTTGGGAATCAGAGAAAACCTTATGCAAAACTATCAATCGATGAAGGATATCGAGGAACAAGAACCCATCATTTCTTGGTAACATAAAATCACCCTACCAGATAAGTAAATCAAGGAAAATTTTAAGGATGGAAAATTGTCTTGAAGTTTAGAAACATTGGCGAATCTCACTAATCCCTAATATGCAAACTATAAATTTTTCAGTGATATATTTGTAAAATTATTCAAATTTATAATGATTATCATATAGCCACTATATAATGTTGGCGATTTTTAAGGTAAAATAATTTTAGATTCTAAAATTTGGGCGAATCATCTTTTATAAAAATTGGAAATTGGCGAATCGTTTTTTGGAAAAATCATGGAAAATTAGCCCATTGGGCGAACATTAGCCCCTAAAATTTTCCATGAAGTAAATACAAAGCAACCATGTAGAAAACAATAATTCAATCTATAATACATTCCATCATTTCTTGGTAACATAGAATCATCCCACCAAATAATTAAATACAAAGAAACCATGTAGAAAACAATAATTCAATCTATAATACATTCCACCAAATATGTAGATACGAAGCAGTCACGTAGAAAACAATAAGTACATCCAATGAGTACATCTACAATACACCAGTTGCGAAAATTTGCCACTTGTCATAATTAATCATTATAGCTTAGGAACCAATTAATAGCAAATATTAAGCACCGTGCACTAAGCCAATGATTGACTTACTATCTTTACATCTTGTCAATTAAATAAGAATACAATGATATTTAATAGACAAGATAGAAAGAGATTGAACCAATCATTAGCTTAATACATAGTACTTAATATTTCCTAACCACCCCAACTAGGGGTTAAATTTGACAGGTGCTCCTACTCGTCAATGAAATTTTTTATGATGGTTTTATTTTTAAATTGCCCATCATATGACTTTTAATATTTATTTGTACAAGTTTATCTAATTTCTGCAAATTGTATACATAAGTATTGAAAAGTTTTCTTAGAATGCCAACGCATATAATTAGGATGCCAACACATATAATTTAAAATAATATTTTAAATAATTAGATATCAAATTTTATATAAAAATAATTAAATGTATTTTAATAATTAAATATCAAGATTAATAAAAAATAATTAAATGTATTTTAAATAATTAGATATCAAGATTTAATAAAAAAATTGTTTACCCAGATTTCAACTTAAAACTCCAAAAAGTGAAACAACGCCAATGGCAATTGGGGAATATTAAATTGAAAATATATACATGAGTTGTGTGAAAAAATTGAAGATAAGATTTGGAATAAATTTATTGTTTTCTTGTGATGTCCTTAAAAAGTCGTGATATTTTTATGTAAGTATGCTGGTCAACATAGTGCACAGTGATTTGATCAACTTTATCATACAAAAAGATTTGATGAGTTTTTTGAAGTGTTTATGGTTTATTGAGATCCTCATAAATGAGAGATTTTTTTATTTGAGATGTGTATAAAGGAAAGAGAAGACATGTACTGGCTTAACTTTCTTGTAACAGTAACATGTGTAGTGATATTCATGGATATGAAATCAAGAAAATAAAATTTGAGAAACAAAATTGAGTGCACACAAATATAAAATATACAATACAACCGTAGTTAATTAGACAGAAAAGCAAAAAACTCTGAACAGAAAAGGCACTCAAAACAAATAAAATAAAACAAGCAAGAACATGAAGCAAATAAAATAGGGCAAGCAGGAGAATGAAGCAAAGAAAATGGTAATGCTAGAGGACACAGAGTGGACACATTACAATCGATAGATGGAGAATAAGAATATAATTTTCTCATATCGTGAATAATGAGAAAAGTTAACTAGCAACTACAAGGAAAGATAAGGATACTCTATCCATTAGCCATAATGAGCACATATTATAACTCATTCAAAATCACCAGTAAAGAGAACAACGACGAGAAATGGATAATACAAATATAGAAAACTACTCATTGAATGTGAATATAAAGTTTACTTACCCTTCGCAAAAAAAACATAAACATGACTATTGTATGATAGATTTTTCATTATTCAACTAACCATTTAAAATCTTCTTAAAATAAAACCCTATTAATCTTGGTCACTTATTGCCACCCGTAATGCCTCATCCTATGAAATGTAACCTCCCTAAATTATTGCACTTAAAAATACATAGAAATATAAAATATACAATACAACTGTAATTAAGTAGACAAAAAGGGAAAAAAATATGAACAGAACAGGTGCTCAAAATAGATAAAATAAAGCAAGCAGGAGCTTGACAGACTCGGGCTTGTGAGTGATTGCCTGACTCACTGAAAACAACCAGAGAGAAACAGAGAAATAAGACAAGTAAAATATGAGGAAATAAGACAATAAGGTTTTTATACAGATAAATCGTGTTATGGTAACACAAACACTGTTTGCATGGTAAATTTTAGGCGCGAATTTTAGCCCAAAGTCTAAATTTGAGGGGTTTTGCATTTTAGAAGGGAGAAATTTTTATTAAAAACCCTTTTCATATAGTTAGCCCCAGTTTTATTTAAAAAATAATTAATTTTTTTATTTTAACCCAAAATAAAAAATGGTGGATAAACGAAGCGAAGCTTCATTTGGCCCGATTTGCTTGGTTTGGGAAATTGTATTCCCTTAAAATCGCAGGATTTCAGATTTGCACTTGGTTTGGGAGATTGTATTCCCTTAAAATCGCCAGATTTTTGATTTACAGTGTTATATTCGTTTGTAATGGCCCCGTTTTTGGTTTTTCTTGTTTGGGAGTGGTGTGTGAGGTTTGATTTCATCCTGGGAGGTTAGATTTGTTTTCAAATGGAGGGCGAAGGTTAGATTTGTTTTCAAATGGAGGGCAGATCCCTGTTTTCACAGATTCATGGTGTAAAATTATTTTCAAATCAGGTTTTCATTGTTCATGGTGTATAGTTTTGGTCCTCAGATTTCTGTTCACAAATCCAACTCTTTCAAATCGGGTTTTCAATGTTCATGGTGTATATTTTTGGTCCTTGGATTTCTGTTCACAAATCCTACCCATCATACCAGTACTAATCATTCGCATAGGATTGCAGTAGAGAAGTTGGGACTAAGGCAAAGAAGTAAGCACTAGGCTGAATACACACCTCAAAGTGACATAGTTGAGGGCTATTGCCTGCTTGAATCTCTGCCTCTTTTGCACCAGACATACACTTAGGTAGAGGTAAAAGCATTTAACCGAGCAAAAACACGCGTTCGTTTACACACAGTAGTAGTAGGAGCGTGCTAGTCAGGACCTTGAATTGGGCAAGCATCATGATCGAATCTACTTCATAACTCATCACTTTGATCTAGCTTCGATGCTCGTATTCACTTCCATCACTCAGCAAGAGCCTAAAGTGTTTGACTGAATAGTTGTTCGACTGAATCAAGGTATTTTGAGTAGAAAATGGCCTAATAGCCTCATATCCGCCCACTTTAGGAAGCAAAAGGCCTCAGGACTTGCGCAAGAGTTTGTGGGGGCCGAAGCCCTAGAGGAGGCCAAAAACAGACCTCAGACCTTGACCAGTAGCAGGTGAAGTGACTTAAACAGAGAGCAGGCCAGAGAAAAATAAGCCTCATAGGGAGCAGGGTGTACATTTTGTGTGGAATCCTCCATTTCTTAGCGACTCGTTGCAACCACCATGTATACATTTTGTGTGGAATCTTGCATTTTTTGATGATTTGTGAATCAAAATCTGAAGGGTTTTGGCATTCTAGGTAAGCCGCAACCTTGTTCTTGTTTGTTTGCAAGTTCCATTTAATTCACAAATCGATATTAGTGTTCAATTTAATCTATTAATAATGATTTTTTTAAGGTCAAAGAGTATTTTTTGTTAATTTTTAGGCAAGAAGGAAGAAGTTATGCGTGAGTATTGTTTGTTAATTTGTAGGCACTTAGGATTTGATAGTGGATTTAGGACCTCACCTTGCTCTCAAGCTTAGTTTTTAGTGTGGATTCCAGTGAATACTAGTATTTTACAACTAGTTTAGAGGGAAATTTAAAGAGACGAGATACTATAAGATTGGTAACATGAATTTAGTAGGATTTTCGAGTGTCTAATGTCATGGTATGCCAATTATGTTTTCTAATTGTAGATGTAGATCACAAGATGTATATTTTTATTCATTATTGAAGTTTTGATGGCTCAAAATCTTTTCATCCGTTCTCTTCCATCCATATTATATATTTGTATTCCTTATCACTAAGGGAATTGAAAGGAAAATAAAAGTAAAATAGGGCTTTTCCATTCATTACTTTCCTCTGTCTGTAGCATAACTTATTTTCCTTATATCCAAGTTTTGCACCAGTGCATGTCTCTTTTACATGTTAATTGAGGATATCGTTTTTTTTCATATTATAACCATATTCAGTTGGTTATGTATAAAATTTGTATTGTTTTGGTTTTATAAGTGGGGTGTATATACATATCTTCCTTCCTTTCACTCATACCCACTTGATATTAAGATTTCAAGTGTTATATAATTGGTTTACCATCACTAAAATTGATGTTCTTGTACATTATTTGTCTCTATTGTTCATTTCCGTTATGATGTCCATGTAGAACCTTGTCAAAATTGTTGGTAAAGAGGAAAAAGCACATGCAAAACAATAATCTACCAAACACATATTTTGTAGGAATAAATTGGGCATGTTATGTTCTGTCATGATTCTATTATAAATAATGATTTACAATTGAAATTGAAACTTGAGTATTCCCCCTTGTAGCTTCACCTTAGCATAGCTAACATCCCTCAAACTCAGATAAACCTTGTGATGATAGATGGGGAGAAAGTCGAAAAAGGCCTACCTTTGGGATTGCCAATTGGCCAAGCAAACATAAGAAACCACTAGCCCTACCACTACCTTAGTCAACTCCTTTGTTAAATATCAACTACCTAATGATATTAAATATCCCTCACTAAAACAAGCAACTAATGAAAAAGGAAAGTAACCTTGGGTTAAATCCTCAAGTTTTGAATCTTCCTAGTCTATCTCTACTCATCCAAAAGGAAAAACCAAGTGTTAGGTATGTTATATATTATTTTTATGACTATCCATATTCATGATTCATTTTTAGAGATAACAAGGGGGGGTTTATGGGGGGTGGAATCCCACCCATTCAAAGGGGTCATAGGTGAGGCATAGGCCTCCTTGCCCGACAGATTTTTGTGTGTGGGGGGGGGGGGTAGTGGGGGGGTAGTACCTCTACCTAAATAGGGGTTCAGGGGAAACACCCCTAAAAAACATTGGGTAGTTTTTTGAATTGATTTTCAGTGTGTTATGACAAAGTTTTTTCTTTTCATGGTTTTATGGCACATGGTGGTTCATCCCATGATTTGTATTTCCAATTAAAAAACTACATTACTTTTCTAATCTAGGGTTAATGGTTAAGGGGTTGTTGTGTTGAAGAATGTAACTAGCTTCGGTCTTCATAAATTGTACTTGTCAAAATAAAATATATTATTAAATAAAATGAATTATTAAAGCATGGGTTTCATGCATGGGTCAAATCTATATAAGTCAAAGCCTCCATTGAAGACTTTATAGGTTTTTTCTTGAGTCATTAGAGTCATTGACATTTTTATTAGACCCTTGATGGGCTTTTGTATCATGTAAAAAGAATTATTTTTGAGTCAAAAAGGTAATTTGTCACCTCCACACCAAGTCGTCCCTGTCCCCATGAAGTCGGCCTACATTAGGGAATTCAACCCAGTGAAAAGGCTATATAATGAGAGGTAGTTCGATCCATTTGTCACATTCACTCATCAAGTTCGATCTTCAAGGAAGTGAAGTAGAAATAGAGCGAAGTAGTTGGAGAAGGACAAAGTTTGTTGGGAAGACCTAATTCGAGTTTGTGTTCCATCTATCTTTCACGCATGCTAAGTTTCTAGGAAGCTGTTGGGGCCGAAAATTTGTGTCTACCGCAAATCCAAAATTCTGTTGTTGGGGGTCGAAGTTCTGTTGTTTGGGGTGGAAATTTTAGAAAGAAGTTGTTGCTGGGAGGTTGTCATTTGAAGACTTTGATAAGGAGCATCTATTGAAGGGAAGGGCTGACTTGGTGATTGGAGGAGGTATTTGTCTAGGTCTAAGAAGTCTGGAAGTGTCTCATCTTTATTTGAATCTACTAAAGGAAGAGCTTTTGACCGGGTTTTCCCCTTATAACGAGTTTTCCCTACCCAAGTGCCTACATATTGTGTCTCTTATTCTTATGATCCTCATATACATATAATTTGGTAATTTCTTGATGAAAGATAAAAAAAAATTAAGAAGTAGAGCAAGTAATTATCAAGAAAGAGGAATTAAACCCTAATTCACATAAGCATTGATTTTTCAACATGGTATTAGAGCTAAGGTCGAAGAAGGTTGGAGATATTATACCTGACCTTAAATGCGTGCATGGAGGTTGGAGATATTATTCACGCACTTAAGGTCAAAGGGGATATTATACATGACATAACTTCTTCCTTCCTGCACACATTTTGTAAAGTCGAGCCATAGTTGAAATTGCTATAGTGAGATATAAATCAAATTATTCTTCACATCCAAAAACATCCACACACACAAATGCCCATCTCATAACGGAAAAATATATGCAGAGACCAATATATTATCCCTGCTCATATATTGAAATGGATGTTGTGGTGTTATATATAAATCAAATTATTCTTCACATCCAAAAACAAAGACAACTATGTGTACAACAAAATTTTCATTTGACATTCACATCCGTCCATCCCTGCTCTTATATATCTGGATTAAGGGAGCGAAAGTTGATATATATCTGATTTAGGGAGCAAAAGCTATATATATCTTGACTAAGGGAGCGAAAGCTATGTGACGGACCCCGCTTACTGTGGCCTCAAGAAACCCCAAATCATTGAGATAGAGAGAAGTGTGTTAATCTAGTAAGAACCAATAAAATTGTTAGCGCTATTGAAGAGATGGGATTCATGATGCAAACTGCATATGGAATTACAAATGCTCACATAGAATTCCCATTTAACACATGCAAATTTCATTGATTCACCCACTTCTTAGCATGATAGATGGCTACACAAATGTAAAACAACAAGGGAATTCTACAACAAATCCATATGAAATTTACTCATTTAATAATGGATTTCATGCTAGATCATTCCTACATTCAAATCCATGAGGATTAATATTCTATTTTCTGCACAAAATTCAAAGAGTCACTAATTTTTCTAATAGAATTTGTCCAAAAACTCACTGCATGGAATGGGAATGATTCAAAGCCCACCCATAGATATCTAGCATGGATATCAACCCAAGCCAAACTAGTAAACCAAAAGGACTAAGATAGACCTGCAAGGATGATGTTGTTTAATGCTATACAAATGAATTATTATATTTTATGTCTTAAAAGTTAATAGTTTCCCATTATCATTGTTAAATAATTTTTGTGAAATCCCATTTGCCTCAAAATTCAATTTCTAATATATGTTCTTTCAATGTTGACTCAACAATTCTTTTGCAAAGTACAAATCTATTTTCTATGAACAAGTGAATTTATATGAAGCATATATCAATGCTTGGAAACTGTTGATGCAGGTTTACAGATCGATTTGAAATTTTACTTGTGGAATATTCAATGAGATGTCAAAAGATAATCGTGGGAAGAAACCATCAAGGAAAATGGATGTATTATCATACTTTCAAAAGGCTCCATCCAAAAATACACATTCTCTTCATGATTAAAGCTCCTTTGAACACTCTGTTACTGAGAGAGAGGTTAACTCTTGTGGAAATGCATTTGATATCCATACGATGGATGAATAATAGGTTCCTCAAGTGATCATGGTGAGATAAATGTAGTTGCAACATAAATTGGTGATGAAAATGTTAAAGATTTTTCCTTGGAAGGTGACACAATCCATTCACGGAAAAGGAAAAGAGGCTAGTGGACCATAGGGAGACGATTCCAAGAAAATTGGGTCTAAAGTTTTCCATTTATTGAGGAAATACCTCCTACAAATGAGAACGAGGTTTTTCGACAAGTTAGATGTATTGCGTGTAGTTGGAAAACTCAAAAGGTAGTGAAATTTCAGATGAAGCTAGATACGGTACAAAAGCATGCAGGAAAGGTGTATGAAAAGATAATTGTAAATGGTAAAGAGAAATATATTGTTAGATGGAAATATTCTAAGTAATGTTGACATGTTGAATATGCAGAAGAATATAAAAAATATTTAATAAGTAAGAGGAAACTTGAGGCAAGTAGAGGAACCATCATATCTCTATTTGAAAAGACAATGGAAAGAAGTTTGTTATCCAAGACGATACAATTGAGCACAATATTTCACATCTTATCTAAAGGTCGTCCTATGACATATTATCTAGATCACATGAAATTACTATCTTTTATTCAAGTGCCAAACTTTACATCTTCTCATTGGTCTGTAACCAGTGGTTGGGGATGGGCAGGATATCTAGCTCAAGTAGAAAAGGATGATTTGAAAGAAAAGATTGCAAATGCTAGGTTTTTGGCAATGTCATTGGATGAGGTTACGGCTATAGATAATAGTTCATGGATTCGCATGAGCATTTATATGGTTAATGACCATATTAGGCATTCCTATCTACTTGGGATTAAAAAGATGAGAGAGACTTCTACAGCTGAAAATATTTATGAACTTTTTCTTAATGGTTTGAAGGAAAGTGGTATGGATAAATTAATGATTGCAAAAAAGTTTGTATGTGTTGGAGAAGATAAAGCATCGGTAATGCAAGGACAAAGGAATGGCCTTTGTGTTAGGCTACAACTATTAACTTCACCCTATATTCTTAATATTCATTGTATGGCTCATAGGATGAATATTGCATTTAAAATAGAAAGCAAGTTTCTATCAGTTTCAAAAGTTGAAGATCTTGTATGTGAGACTCATGCATACTTTTCTCTTAGTCCCAAACGATATTTAGAGTTTCAACAATTTGCAGATGGTATTATGGATGGAAAAAAAACTACTGAAAGATGTTGATATAGGATGGATCTCATTAAATGGACCAGCTCAAAGACTATTTAGTGAGTTCAAATCTTTGGTAGGGTTGATGTATGAAAATCGCTACAATGTAGACAAAGCTCAAGATATTCTTTCTCGACTAACTAATATAGAGACATTATTGACATTGGATAGAATTCTTCCTATGCCACATGAGATGAATGTCCTCGTGAAAATGTCTCAGAATCACACAATGTATATTACGGAATACACAAATACAAGAAAGTCAGCATGCCTTGCATTGGATAATCTGGATATGATGCCAGACTCTTTTACTGGTCTAGAGTTTAAAAGTTGGACTAAGATCATCAATATAGAAAATACTGAAAAAAATAAAATAAATAAATAAATAAATAAATTTGACGTTTGATGAAAAAGGGATACTATGTATCGTAGTGCATGGTTATATGGTTCCCTTTCATTATATTAGTAAGACAGGACAAATCACCAAAGATTGCCTCGTGTCAAGAGACCAATTTGATAATATTGTGATTTTAGTGAGACAAAATTTGATAGAAATTGCAAGTTCACTATCATTAGATATAAGAGAACGATTTCCTCGAGATGAATTGTTGGAGGCCATGTGTGTGGTATACCCTCAATATTGGAACAATTGTCAATGTCTAATAAATTTAAAAGCTGATTTTTGAAAAAGATTAAAATGTTTAGTAGACCATTTTTGCAAGAAAGTCTTGATACATGGAGAACAAATTGAAGGTATTTTAGGTTCAGCAAAATTATATCAACAAGGTGGATGCTTTGCTGAAACAATGTGGAAGCAATATCATTTTTGGGAGAATCCTAATGAAAATGGTGCTATAACAAGATTATGGACTACTTTAAGTGCTAGCCAATACTTGCAAGAAAACATATCAGAATATTTCAAATTAGCGGATTTGTGCCAAACCATGATTTTGGGATCAGTGGAGGATGAGAGAATGTTTAGTGAATTATCATTCTTGAAGTCGAAGTTGAGAAACAAGCTTGATAAACTTGTGGATACATGTTTAAGATTATATGTAACAAAGTATGACATTGACAATTTTCCATATGAAAGAGAACTAACTCTTTGGTGATCAAATTGTGATAGAAGGGGAGAAAAAATAATAAAAAATCTCTCTAATGAACTTGATATAGAACATAATGTTTTGGAGGCTCATAATGACAGTTCATTTAGAGAAGATCATGTTCACAATTTAGAAAATGAGGACCAAGATGAGAACTAGGAAATTAAAATACCCTTGGACTCTTATTTTGGTATACATGTTCATTGATCATGTAAGATTACTATATGTCAAATTCAGGTAAAAATAGGTTCTATATTTGTATTTTTCATTGTAACATTGTAGCGACATTACTTTGATGCGTGTTATTTTAAGATTGATGTTTTATATTTAATCATTACATTGTTTGTTTCTTATATGTGACGGGAAATAAAGCTGGATTTGATGTTGGGACCTATTTCTTTTCACATAGATAGTGTCTGACTATTATTAAATGATAAATGAAAATTTTAACAAGACTTTCAAGTCATTTGTTAGCCATTTCTTGTCAGTCATTTGTCAGCCATGTTTTCAAGTCTTTCATGTACTAAGTTGCTCGACTCCTCACATGTCCTTAGGACCATTAAGGGATGAGATAACATCAGTTAGTCCAACTCATGCCCCGAATTTACTTTTTACCTATTTATGTAAGTGTTTTGTTACCACTTATCACTAACAAAATTCTACCATAGCATAACCCAACTTAAAGACAACACTTCTCATCTTCCTTTTACATAAATGCTCTATGGATCTCCCACTATACTTTCCCGAGACCAACGTCCCTTCTTGGTAGGTCTCTCCACCATACCACTAATCACACAATAGGCACACACTAGTAACTACCACATTCCATAAATTTGTCTAGTCTCGGTTATTGGTGTCCTTGTCACACTCGACTAATATAATATTGTAGGTCTATTTTTTATCATATCATTATTTTTTGTTATTTTGTGCATTTAACTTTAGCACCATCCTAGAATAACAAGTTAGTGTCCTTTGGATTTGATGTTTGATTGGAAGTGAAGTCGGATTTGATGAAGTTGGGACTTATTTCTTTTCACATAGACAGTGTCCTAGTATTAAATCATAAATAACTAATTTAAGAAGTCTAACGCTAAGCAACAATGGGCTTATTCAAGTACATGAAATTGAATTGATGTCTAGCTCTGATATCTTAGGAAATTTTAGCGGTTTGTTTGCTGCTTGTTTAGAAGATTTGGTCAAGTTTGAAAATTTTGATTTGTTTTGGTCAAATGTTTTTAGTTGCTTGACTCATTTCATGCATAGATCGATAAATATAGTTTTATTTTTATAATTATTGTTGTTTTCTTTATATATTTGGTGGTTTGAGGAAAGATATTTGATTTCCTTTCACTTTGTGGCATGATTTCAACATCTTCACCTTTTAAAATATAGTAAAATATTATGCTTATTTTATGTTTTCTTGGAAAATAATTATTGATATTTGGAAAGGGAAATAAGCCCTGGGTAGCCAAGCGAAGAGAAAAATGGTCTATGTACTAGGTTCCTACACATTCATCGTAAGATACCTATTAGCATGAGACTGACATTCCTTTTATGAAATTACACTTTGTCAAGGTGAATTTGAGCTCGCTGACCTGGGAAGAACAGTGACAATTGATCATAATGCTAAGGAGATTATAATGTTGGTTTCAAAAGCAGATTGTGAAAATTGTTTGCACTAGTTCTTATTTTGGTCATATTTACTACCAAATTTATGTCTTGCTGATTTTTTACATTTGTAATGACCTTATGTAGAGTTGGTTTGAAGAGCCCAATGTTAGAGCAAGAAGACTCTCTACAAACCACAAGGACTACATTGCCTTGGATGACCAATGCTTGGAGGGCACTCGATGTTCTTGGTGTTGCCAAGTCTCTTCACTCGAAGCGTCAATGGATACAATGGTATGACCATAACATCACTTCATTTGATCATCTTTACTAATCTCCTAATATCATTTCAATACATCAAATTGTTCTATTTTAATGGAATTCAGAGATACATCAGTAATGTTATTTTTTTTTTTGGAAATACTAAATTATTTTGTTCTGAGATCACCCAGTTTGAGTTGTTCTTTGCAGCCACCACTTGATCCTTTAACAAGCATTTGAAATTAAAAGCGTAATAAATCTCTTTTAGTTGCTTTCCAGAAGAAGATTTCTACAATCCAATGAATATTACTGTGGTTAAACTAGATGTTGCACTTGGTACCATAGGCCTTGTAATAGGGTTGTACTCCATTTCAGTCTATGGCAATAGACTGATTTTTAATTGCTCTATGTACCCACAAATGATATAATATATTACCCACATAATTGTAACACTTTGAAATCAGTTCTATATTATTTATTTCGTCAAGGGAAAGAAAATTGCAATTATCCTTTTTCATTTTTGGCTCGCTGAATATACAAAGAGAAAATTGCTTAACAATATTGCTTAATTTGACAACAGTTTTACTTTTATTTGATATAAGAGTGGAGGTAGTCTTAAATTTTACCTATTTCTCAGTAGTTGTTCTCCTTTAGGAACAACATCATCCTTCAACAAATACATTCCAGCTTGTATAGAGTAAAGTTGATGTTTAGTAGAGGGCCCATAAGAGATCCTCTAATGGAGGTGTAGTAGTTTAGTAGGATCAATGGATGAGGCACATGTATGAGTATATTGTCTTCAATTAGGAAGGCACAGTTACCCATACAGGGGAGGGCATGCATGAATGTCTATTTTGTGAATGGTGCAGTTTTCTAAGTGAGTTGGGTGCATGAGTTCATGTGTTCAGTCTACGCTACTGAGTCTTGAATTTGAAGCAGTGTTATCCACACGTGATGGTGATATCCACTAGGTGCATTAGGGTTAGAGTTAGGGTTAGGGATATTCGATGAAGCCAGATTCAATGGTTCAAGTCCTGTAAAAGCTAGATTGAAGAATTGCAAAGAAATGATTGGACACACATCTCACTGAAAAACGACAACTCAAAATCCTAATGGAACCTTGCGATATGCTGCTATGGATAGTTCTCACTTGTGACTTTATACCTCTACAACTTCAGCCGAGTTCTGTAGGGGGAATTATAATTTCCCCTAGAGCTAATTCCCCCTACTACTTGACCTCATGGAAGATCTGCTCAAATAGTGGAGTGTGAGGCTTGAGGTGAGGTGAGGTGAGGTGCTTTTTATGCACACATGTGAACCCTTAAAAATGTCATTCCTAGGCTAGGGTGGAACACTGTATCTAGAATAGGTTTCTTGCTAGTTTGACACACTTACCTCATGTTGTTCTTAGCCTGAGCTACCATTCTAATTCAAACAAGAATCTCCCACATATATTTCATTGCATGTATATCCTAATATTAGAGGTTTCTGTTAAGTAGATTGCATGTATCATAATATTGGAGTTCGCCCTCCTACTCAAGTAAAATCAACATGAGTGCTACTTGTCTTCCCATGAGATTTCATTGTTTATCTTATGCATCTATTCACTTTATTAAAAAGGGAAATAAGTGACATCCATGGAGGACTAGTGCTCTACCCTCCAATCAAGATGTTTATTAGTAGATTTCTCTGGTTATTAATGGAAAACAACAATTATGAGGGAGGGATGTGCTTTAGAAGAGCCTAATTTCAGCTTGTGGTTGTAATTATTATTGGAAATCAATGTAGGTAATTTCTAGTAGGTTTGTGATCATAACTAGAAAGAAGTCGATACCTTAGAAAGGTTGCACTCTAATAGAGGTTGTTTCAGTTTATTGCCATTTGGTTTAGAGCATGCATAGAATGGTACTGTCATTGTAAAATCAACTTGGACCATGGTTAACACATGCAAGATAAAACACGAATGTGAGAAGAGGTGCACTCCACATGAGGGTATTTTGAGCAGATTTCATACTTCTAGCATGCAATTAAGTTTGTTTATCTTGAAGAAAGGAAGAGTATCAAGGGGTTGAGGGAGGTGATTGGTGAGTTACAATCATGCAGAAAGGCAGTTAATTCACCATGTAGAGAAGATTCTACTTCAGTTTGATTCCTTTCTCTCTCACACACTCTAGTCCAAGAACATTTTTCTTTGATTAGATTTTGTTCTCTAGCCACCATATCTCGTTTAGTCCAAGAACATTTTTCAAAGCGATGTGAATAACACCTATCAAAGTGGAACAAATTTTGGTTGTTACGTGAGTGTTCTTAAAATGAGAGCATCCTTACACAATGTAGACTATTCCAATTGGATTGCTATAACTACTCATAAATAGGCACTTTTTCTACCATTGTCAATAGATCCAAGCCCATAACTAGTATTTCTTAAAATGTTGGCATGATACCTTTTCTGTTGGTCGGAGTATAATTACAAAAAATTCTTAAAAAGTTCCCAAAGTGAGGTATACATATGGCTTCCTTAGTGTTGTTAGTAGTTGTTTCTATCTCCTTAAAAGAGTTTCCAAAGTGTTGCCATAATCCAATTCTCAAACCACTACATAGTCATCAATTGAAAGTAGATCACTTGGTGCTAATGTGGAAGGTTGAGCTACTATATAAGATTAGGGAATATTGTTGGTAACTTTAATGAATATAAGTGCTTTTTCTCATGCCAATGTCACCTTCAAATTCACTTTCACAAAGTTGTCATAGAGGACTGTTCATGGGGCCTCACTACTAGAATAATATGTGATGCTGCTATAGGTGTCGTTTTAAACATATCCTGTGAACAAAATAGGCTTAAACTGAGAAATGTTGCTCCATTCTAGTCGTAATGCAAGTAGCCTTTCATAATACTCACCTTCCAGACTTCAGGTACAAAGTGATGTCATAAATAGCTTGAAAGACTAATCTAGAGCAAGATCAAATACGCACAAGAGTGAGGAATCTACAACAATGCCGAATCATCAATATGTTGTATTGTTGCACTCAAGAAGCCATAAAATTCACCTTAGAAAAGCATATAAATACTTTTCATATTAAATATGAGGAGAAGTTGGCCCTAATTTCTCCATTGGAAACATGACAGGTCTATTATAAATGAGTTTATTTCAATGTTTTTATTTTTATAGATTGATGTAGATTTTCAAAAATAGGGCATTGATTTTTTCCATTTATCAAAAATTGGAAAGAAACGATATTAAAACTACAGCAGACACCTTGAGCTATGTAGAAAATTTTGCAACAATGGGCCTTTCTTATAGTTTTCTTAATGTAGAATTCAGAAATGTTCCAAGATCTTTTGCCTAGTATTTGACAAGGTACAACTAAAATTCATTAATATACATCATAAAATATTTTGCACCAGTGTTGAAAAAGTTGTACTTAACAATAACTCAAGAAGGGCCTGGCAAAATAAAATCAGGGAAAAATTATAAAAACCAGTAAGCAATTGAAATAAAAAACCAGAAAACCTATAAAAGAGAAAACTTATGCTTATATGAAAAGTAGGAGCTTGAAACCCCATGAGGTGAGGGAAAACTTGATTCTGCATAAGTTTGAGGCTTTTTCAACACACGAGTGAAGACTGTGACAACAATATGGTAATCAAGAGCTGAACATGTTACTTGTGGGAATTGCTCTTGGGTTGGAAGGTTAACACTCCTCACAACCATCCAGCCTAGCACCAATTTACAAATTTTTTTTTGAAATATATATCCTAGCACTTCCTCTCATTCTGAGGAGGATATCCAGGGTAAACCCAAATTATTTGGGGCTCAGGTCAATCAACAATACATTCATTAAGAGGTCAACATGTCACTTGTGAGAATTGGTCCTAAAAGTGGAGGGATAACAATCCTCCTCAATTTCCTGGGCTAGACCCAATTAACTAAAATACTTTTTGCAAAATATATCTCGAGAAAACCCAAGGAACTTTGCCTCATTTTGAGGATGGCACCCAGGCTTAAGAAAATTCCTTAGGGCCAAAGGCCATATCAACATGTCATTGGTGGGAATAGAACCATTTTAGGGAGGATAACAATCATTCCACCTAACCAATGGAGCTAGACCCAATTGACATCAGAAGTGTTTGCAGTTAGATAAAGGTGTAGGCATTTTGGAAATAAGTTTTTTGGTGTTTTTGGACAGTCAGAGATTGCTCTTATTTTGGTTTTTTTCCAGTATGCTGGAAAAGAGTAGCCGTTTCTTTTTCCTTTTACTTGAAACTTTAAAATATCTTAAAAAATAGTTCAATAATGGTAGATGGCCCTTAGTACACTAGCCAAACAAAACAAAGTCTTACTAACTTAAAACTTCTCTAGGAGGTCCCACTTTACCGATTTTCAAAAAGGTGCAGTCCAGGAGTCTCGTAAGAGCTTATCCATCAACTTGACTTTCAATGGTAGTTCCAAGTGACAAATGAAATACTATTCTACTAGTAAATTGTTCCATAAATAGAGCAATGCCTATGAAGGACATGTTGGGCTTCTAGTTCATTTGAACTTCACACAAGTTTGCTGCTCCCAGAGTTATTTTCCATGTTCGATGCATCTGTGAGTTGCATGTTCTCCCTTTTGAATGCAACTAATTGAATTTCTACACTACATTAAATGATGATTTCCTAAACTATTTGCCAGTCCCCTGTTAAAGGAGGTTAGAAGAAGGCTTCTTGATAGGATTAATGATTAAGACTATGTGTCATGTTTTGGGCCTTATACAAGGTGAAACTACAAGATCTTCAGAAGTGAGGGAAGTTGGGGTGAAGTTATGGGATTGAAGAGAGGGAAGTTGGGGTTCCATTGTATTTCATAACTTTTGCACAACACTCAGCAGGGATCTTAATGTTGAGCTCTGAAACTGCATATCTCCTACACACTTTCCTAGACTTTTTCCCCTCACCTGGACCTCATAAGCTATCAAAAAAATCATTGCATATTGATTCTAAAAGAGCATTGAAATGGTTTTCTAACTATGTTTTTGTGTTTGTTGTTTGAATTAGATTTTGCTCATGAGCTGCGAAATGCAGCGACTTTCCGCAACTGATTTAACTTTTCGCAGTTGTTTTTGTTAAACTCTAGGTTGTAGGTGTCATCAGGCAAAACAAGGCACGTGGGAAAGTTAGAAATGACCTGGACATGGATCAGGTCCTATTGGTTCAGTCGGATTCATTAAGGAAAGTTGTGGTCAACGGTGGCCAAATGGTGGTCCAACGAAGGAGTCCTATGGCAACCAGACTCTGTTTTTAAACACATGAAGGATTCTGAAGGATTCGTGGCCATTCCTAGATCCCTGGGGTCATGTTGCCACCTGTAGACTGCCCCATGATGTGAATCCAACAACCACTCTTGTTAGATTGAATAATCTCGGCAACCAGTATGCTAAGTTTACGGACGTTGTCCCTTTTACGTGTCCTCTGTTAACGATGTCTCACAGGAAAACAGTTATGAATTTTTTGTTATAAATAATGATTTTCCAATTGCATAGAGTTAGTCTTTGTTGATGTAATTTTGCTGTTAAAGTTTATTGTGCCGTGACACTAGTCTTGTTGCTGTAATTGTGTTTTGAAATATAAAAGAAGACTCTGTTTCTGCATGATTGCGTGAGCATAATTCTTGACTGATAGCCTGTTGACCGAGGCTATGCAGAGGGCCCCTGCACGCTGAGGTTTCGTTTTTCTTATTGCTATAAAGTTTTATGCATTGTTTCCTTATTTCCATTGCACATATTCCATAAGTTATCCACTTGTGTATATTTCATTTATTATGGTATTAGCATTTCATTTCGGTACATGATTTTTCAGCCCTGTATATTGTTGATAACACTGATCAGTGTGTGTGTGTGTGTTTCAGGATAGAGTAGGCCCAGGCATTTTCATACAGTTTTTGCAATAACTAGTGACATGGAATTAGCTTCTCTGCTGACTTTGCTTTTCTTAGTTTTTTTTTTTTTAATTCCAAGTATGCTTTGATTTCAGTTTTATTTACTTGCTTTGTTAGTTAGTTTAAATATCAGCTTTCTCATATCATTGATGTTATCTCCTAAAGCCATAGCTTAGACTACCTGGCGAGCTCTTGGACTATGAATGATGTGATTTGATTTTAGCTTTACTTTTCTACAATTAGATATCAACTTGCTCATATCATTGACGTTATCTCCTAAAGCCATAGCTTAGACTACCTGGCTAGCTCTCGGACTATGAATGATGTGATTTGATTTTAGTTTTACTTTTCTGCAATTAGATATCAACTTGCTCATATCATTGACGTTATCTCCTAAAGCCATAGCTTAAACTACCTGGCGAGCTCTCGGACTATGAATGATGTGAATTGATTAGTTTGATTTGTTGAATGCAGTAGCTTAACTCATTTTTCTTTCTGTACTTAGATAAGCAGTAGAGATAATGGTTTCATGATCAGTGGTTCATTATTTGTTTGATTTGAATAGCAACATATTTTCATTTTTGTTCAAGTACTAATTTCATCACTAGCATGTTTTAAGACCTTCTGAAGTGTTAAGTTCTGGAACTCATTATAGAGGACATAATTACCTTAAAATACCCAAACTTGCCTTCTAAAGTATTCTTAAAACTTAGGAATAGGATTATCATTCGCATTAGGAGACAAACCAAGATAAAACCCCCAAAACAAAATTAAAAAAAGAAAACGACAAAAAGTAAGAAAGAGGTTGTCTTGCACATATAGTACGCCACACTTCATCAGCTTACGAATCCTAGATTGATAGTTAATGTAGCAATTTAGGACACACTAAATTGACTAAACACTTAATTTGGCCAAGCATCATTGATCTTAATTAGCTCTATGATTATTCTTGCATAGATAATCCCATCGATAACATTTAATTTTTTTATATTGAACTCAGTGGACATTCAAGTTTTATTTCCATTTTAAATACATATGGGAGACATGGTGATATTGATGCATGATTTAAAACTTTCTTCACTTGTTTTGCATTCAACATGATTTGGAAAATGTGGTTCCAGGTCTTGAGCCAACAGGAATTGATCTTCTCTCGGTGAGGACAAACATTATCTTTGTTCTTTGGAATGTGATCAAAGGATGGCAGGTAACAATTTTTCTTAATGCTGACAACTTTGTTGTTTGTTGTTTTGTTTTTATGCCACCATGTTCCCACCCAGAAAATGTTGTGCCTGGAGCCTAGTAGATGCATCACTGCTTGTAGTTCTCAAGAGCACGATTATTTCAAAGATCTAGGTTTTGTACCCTGACCTTTATATTAGCTATGGGGATAAAAATATTATTGACTTGTTGTAGCGTAGCTTGCATCATCTCACCAGTGAGTTGCTCTTTGGAGACTGGTAAAATAGATGGAAACCTATATAAGTAACATGATCAAGTATACCATGTTTAAAAAAAAAAAATTGCCACATTTGTTAAGGATTTGCACCATTGGTGTAGCTGGAATGTGGTGGTTCTAGTTCTTCAATACTATTGAACAAAACTTTATTTGGAAATCAAATTGTTTACAATTGTCAAATATGACTGATCATTTGAAATTCTTTGCCATCAATTGTTACTGATGGGGTATTTTATAATATTGTGCAATTTGGTTTTCTATGCTTTATAGCGCGATTATTTACTTGTTATGGTGATGTGTAGAGGATATGATATTCAAGAGGTTTTTATGCTCGTTTTGATGATAACATCTCAATGGTGATGGAACCCTTGCTTTGAATCATGCAAGGTTCCAATGGTGAATAGTGAAAGAAAACGCTTATTTTGGATTCTAACCACGAAACGTTTCTCAAAATTCCAGCCCATAGAAAAAGGTGAAATGTTGTATATAAATGATGTTTGTTTCTGAGCAAGAAGTCTTGTTAACATTTGGAATATGATATATACTAGTGACTTTGTTTTTGAAGCACATTTTTTGATTGGGAGGCATAGTTTTTTTCCAATTATATTTCAAAATTTAAACCTGATTGTTCTTGATGGTTTTACAAAGGCTTTTAGTGACATTGTATTCCTTTTTGAATGAATGCTAGGGGTGCCTTGTTGAGAATAAGGGTATCTTCTATGATATTAATGTCTTTTCTTCAATGGATTTCATGCACCATATGTTTGCATTGATGATGAAGCAACTCTGTGATTATCTTGATCTACATGGATAGCTCATTGTTGGTGTTGTTTGCTCATGGGTATCACTACATTATTGATCTCTTTGGATTAATGATGGAGATGATCCCTGCTCGTTGCTACATGTGATCTTGTGCTTCTTCATAAGAGGTTTTCTAAGTAGTTGATCATTGTTTTGCGACCACGGATGTAGCATTCTCTTGTTTGTGTAAGAAAATATGCTTGAATTTAGGTTCTTACATTGTTTCATTGGCGATTGACATGTCTTCTTGCTAATGTTGTTTTGGTTATGATCAAGTTGTGTGAAGTTTTAATAGCATTGACCCTCTTAGTTGCTTTGTGGTTAGGTGCATGTTCCATGAAGAGTTTCTCCTTTGAGATTAGGTGCATGTTCCCTAAAGTGATTAGCTTTCGCTACCTTAAATACAAACCTTATGCAATCATTGAATGCTCTTGTTTCAATCATCAATGTCTTGCTTGCACTTGATTGCTTATAACTAGGTGTAAAATTCCAAACAAGGAAACTTCCCAATTGACCACAAATTTCTGAGTTTTTCAGTGAATATTTCAGCTATAAATTTTGTCAAACACATCATAGAGATGTTGTTGTAGGTGTTATCTCACGATAGTGAACAAATAACATATCATTGCAACCCTAAAAGAGTTCAATTTGATATATTCATTACTCAAAAACTTACATACAGCTGATACATATAATTTTGACCACCAACTCAACACAATATCACAAGGAAATAGATTTTGGAAGCACAATTTCTTGTATTTGACAGCAGCAAGATTTACATGCCTCCGATCCTACCAAGATTACATGCCCAACAGGTAGTGAAACTCGTCCAGGGCTCCTAACCAATACACACAATTTCTTCACACTTATTCCTTATGTTAACTAGTCCCAAAGGGTCCATATATCCTCCACGCAATAGTGTAAATCACAAATACGTCCAGTTGTGGTAATACAACTTACCAAAGTCTCAAATAAGGCCCACAAACCTTCAAAACTAGATTAATTGACATCCACACACTAGGTACAGGCCCCACGTCAAGCAGATGATTGTGGAGTCCAGTTACAAAGAGAATAGGCCCCACAAATGATATGTTTAATGCAACCCATCTGTACACAGCCCAAGAAAATATTGTTCGTCGAACTGTAAAGAAACTTGAGGTTTTGACCAGGAGCTCGAGCTGCCCCTACAAGGATAAAATTTGACTTAACAAAGACCACTTCTCCAGCACAAGAACATAATGAAACTCAAGTTGTGCCTTCCTTACAAATTTGAACTCCAGAACAATGAGATCTTGGCTTGTGAATGATGAAACTTGTTCTCCTTGAGAGTTGGCGTCTGCAAATTTCAATGGTCCCTATTCTCATTCACAGGACTTCTAGGATTTTCCATGGCTATCACTTGTAAGAGAAGATTTATGAAAAAACATCAATGAATAAAATTAACTGATAATGCCTCAAAATATCATGGGCTAGAGGAAAAACCTAGAGCTAGGGAATGGTGGGATAATGAATCATGTGTGCTAGTGCAAACTATATGGGACAACTTTCCCAGGACTCACCCAACTCTTGATATTCATCTGGCAGAGAAACATTCCATGCAGACTTCTTTCAAAATTTCACTTAAGATCTTCAATCACCCCTCTGTACATAAGCATGTTCGTAATTTAGTCCTTGGTGTTAAAGAAATTCGATTCCATTGTTGTTGTTGTTGAGATTGCAACAAGATGATGGAGCTTAGTGAAAAGAGTCGCCTTCACTAAGTGGGCCAGCAGGCTATTTTTGGCGCAAGTCTATTTTTAGACTATGTCTATTTTTAGACATATGGATCATGTCTATGGATTGCAGGTTGTTGTTTATGGATGATTGATCAAGTTGGAAAAATAGATGGACTTCTATTTTGATGAAAGTGTGAGTGATCACAGTGTGAGTGATCAAGTCTATTTTTAGACTGGCTGTCAAAATAGAAAAGTCAAATATTATTATCTCACAATAATATTTGGACTATAAACTTAATCTTATTCTCTTGGAGCACTTCAGTTCGAGCTACGGATGTGGCACATGCAATTGCATGAAGGAAATACGTTGTTCTTATGGGTTAGTTGAATATTTGCATGCATGACTTCAGTTAGAACTCAAGTGAGTTGAGTTTAGTGGACTGGAGGTGCAGTTGATGGAGTTGTGTTCAGTTTAGCTTTGTTAAACTGGTTGTATTTATTCTAACTGGCGAATAGACTAGAGATGAGTTGGGTGAATTAGTTATTAATTAATTCACAAGTTATTAACTCATAATACAACTAATGAATACATCAGTTAACTCAGTTGCATGTCAGTGCATGTTCAGTTCAGCAGGGACAGGTGTTAGAGAATCAGATTGCTATCAGTTGTGACTATAGTTGTGCACCAGATCTTGCACAAATCAGGGGATTGAGTATGCCAATGAGTTTTCCCACATTGTAGCTTGTTCTCACGTGATTTATCCAAGGAAAGACGTGGCTGCCTTGGAATTATCACCGGTTCTTGTGCAGGTATTGAGCAGCGGAGGCAGGCAAGCAGCGGAAGAGATTTGAGCCAGTGATTGATTCAGATCTGAGCTGTATTGTGTGTAACAGGTGGAGCTGGTACTGAATTGCTTGTGATAAGCATTGTACTTTGTAATGTTACATGACTCAATCATTAATATACAGATAGTTGGGGTTTTTAGCGAGATGCTTTCCCCGGGATACATACTGTGTTAATGTGTGAATGCTCTTGATGTTTTATTGTTATTGATGCTGCTATATTGATGATCAACGTAGAGGAGCTTATGTATTGTGTATGTTTTCCGCAATCGTACATGATCAGGATAATCTCCATTGAATATGTGTTAAATTATTCAAAATTTCTACA
>APFE030376160.1:0-22850 GCA_000404065.3 Pinus taeda | reverse complement strand
CATTTTGTAACTTACAATCCGACGGTCACGATATGTAGTGATCCGACGGTTCATTCTCTCCTTGGTATTACCGACAATTGATCCGTGGCTTGACACCCAATTGGTCCATGAATTCTATGTAAAGCGCATGGAGGGTCATTTGTAGGTTAACCGTGCATGAGAGAAGCTTATGTAAATTTTCATTCTTTTATTAATAAATTGCCTGTAGTAGCCACGTTGGCGCAGGCCGTGGACTGTTTCCCTCTCTGAGGGTTTAACCACGTCAAAATACTGGTGTATTGATCTGTGATCTGTTTGTGAGCGGTGTCCTTTTGGTGTTCTGTCTGAGGAACTTACCCTGTAAATTCCTACACTTTCATCGTCGGGTTATACAACTTTTTTCGTAGGAATAGTTTATTCACGAGAGACTTAGATTCGTACAAAGTCCCTAACTTGTCCCACAAATCCCTAGCTGTACCTTCCCCTGATACATTCAGTAATACTGAATCTGACACACACAATTGTATTATGCTCTTTGCCTTCTGATCCAACTTCTTCCATTCTTCATTGGACACTCATGTTGGTTTAGTACCTGGATCTACTACGATCCACTAATCTTTGTCCACCAACATATCCTCCTTCTTGAGTTTCCACAACTCAAAACTCTGACCATTAAATTTCTTGATCTCTATCTTTCCACTACTCACCATCTTCTTTCACCACTAGAATCGATCTCGCAGATCTCCCACTGAATAGGGTCTACCACAAGCTCGAGAAAAACCCCTCAGCAAGAAAGGCATCACCTTGAAGACAAAACAGCTATGTTGTAAAATATAGGCTTTAACCCTGTACAAAAATTATATGCATACAAATTCTAACAATAGAAAAAAAATGTGAGACCATAACACGTCAAACACATATACACAGATATTTTCCCCTGGATCCCAAAACTGAGACTACTAGCTTGATTTTTCATTATTTTCCTTTCATTGTTACAATACATATTTATACATGCCAAAGCATCCAATACCATGGACCGAAAACCATTGTGTCCAAAACCATGTAGAAAACCATAGTAGGTCCACCCAACCTAATATAGGGTCCAGAAAAAAATTTCCTGGGACGCTACTCCCAACCCCATAGAGGGGGGCTACCTAGCCCCCTCAAACCCGCTGGACATGGGGGGCTTCCACCACCCCTATAAACCCCCCGTTGCACTCCTCTAGCTGATCGGTTAACTACATGGGCTAGTCGTGGAAATAATATAACGCAACCCAACATAGCTATGAGAATATCAACGTCATTACTACAAACATTTTGATAAGAAGAGTGAGAGGGGATACTTTCTAGAAGAGTTCAATAAATCCAAATTTTAATGGGGATGTGAAGAAATTAGAATATGAAAAAGCATTGCTATTTGTGATGAAGAAGTTCTTTGGATTGCATGCTTATTCAGATAATATGAAGGCCAACATAATAATGTTCAGTTTAAAGTAAAAGTAATATATCTCATGCGAAGATGTGAATCATGTCAGAGGAATGAGGGTAGAAGAGCAAAGTAAACATGAATTTAAAACTCTGGAAGAAGAAGGACGTGTTTGGGATATTTTATGCTGGAAGGAGTGATGAGTTCTGAGTTGAATATGGGTTCCATGACATATTAAGAGTACATGACCAAGTTTTTGGAGTTTTTGAGGTATGTGCCATACCTCAAGGATGAGAAAACAAAGGTCCAAAGGTTCATCAGTGGATTTTCTTTACCGTTTAAAGATCATATCGAGCATAATGAGGCTTAGTCATTGGAGGAAGTCATGGGGAAGTTGAACCATTCTTATGATTTGTTGGCTTGTTGTGGCCTGACCTAGGTTAATATTTAATTAGACAAACAAATCCGTGTGCTACTAGCCCTTTTGGGAACAGTCTGCGGAGCGCGAACTAAGGTCTCACCTGAAGTCATATGGGGGGTGCTGGAACCAGGTTTCCGTGCCCTTGAGATGTCTCAGGGGTTGATTTGGTCCAAATGTGAGTCCCTTCGTGTAGGTTACTACACACACTTCCTTGGCTTTCGTGCCCTAATATATTTTCCTTCGTGCAACCCTAACCAAGGGTTGTGGGACTTTTGCGCTACTAGAGCAGTGATATGCACTATTCCCCTAAGTCACACCTGAGATCTTAATTATATTCTTATAACACTTAGTTATATTCGCGTAAATAGAAGCCTTATATTATATTTACTTATTCAACACATTTATATGAGTTCACACTATAAATAAATAGTAAACTTGCTATTCATACCTAATAATGCATAAAATAGGAAAATATACATAGAAATATGGTAACACTTCTCTTTCATTAATTCTTCCCACTATTACAGACTTGACCTTCCTTACACACTCAGTTGTAGGGGTCCGTGCACTCAGCTATGAACTACTAGGCCTTTGCGCACTTAGCTGCAGAGCCTTCTCCTACTCTACGACCCAACGACACAACTTAATCTTTGACTCAATACTTCATTGATTCCTTAGATTCACCCTTTAATTAGTTTCATTCCTCTTTTCTCTTACAATTAGAGCCCCACTCTATTTATACCATCCCATGGTCCATGGACCATGGGTGGATCTTTCAAACCGACATTAAATTACAAAAGCAAGGGTGGACAACCCTATACTCGATTATGACTTTGCGCTCTAAACCCACAATTCGTGAATATTTTACAATAGACTTAGTCAAAACTTGGGCTTTGAGCCCCAAAACATCCCTTGGGGGCGATTCCACACCCAACAGGCCCCCAGCTCAAACATCGTGACTCACCCTCAAGTGACTTTATCAGTGCAGAGACCTTCGCGTGGTGTCCCTCCAACTCTTCTCTGACAGCTGCAAGTTCAGTTGCACACACTGCTCTGAGACCACGATGTCGGAACTACACCTCGGCATCTGTTCCTGCATCCCTTTCATTTGTGCAAACTTGCCTTCAATTGTTGTTGTGATTACGAAGGCCTCATCAATCCAAGGCTGAATGTGCGCCTTCGTAATTGCTTCTTTGTGTCGTGTTGCATCCACTTGCTCTTTTAGTGCTTGGCCTATTGCATTCGCGCGAGCTTCTGAGTGAGGGCCACTATCTATGTGCTACTCTTGATCCTGCCATACTGCTGCTGGAGCTCACATGCCTCTATCTCTAAGCGTTGGATTTTAGGGTCTTCTTGTACATTGCCGAGGACTTCGAATAACTCTTCCAACATTCTCGTGCAGTCCGTTACTGCATTAATGATCTCCTCCATCTACAATGTAATAACACTAGTGCGCTAATCCCTTAGTTCTGGAGGAGTGGATGGCTACGCCCTCAACTGTAGTTGTGCTATTTGAAGGTTAAACTCCAGCGGAACCTTGGCCATTTCTTCTTGTGCCTCGTGCATCCCTGCTGCTAGTATTTGGATGCGCGCCTCCAGGGAATATTTTAAGACCCCCCCCTAAATTTATCAGTATAATAAATTGGCGAATATCCATGGTATATAGGAAAAATGGAAGGCAATTTTATCAATAATATAGTATGTATATATAATTTTTTGGTGAACCTCTCACCAGGCATGGCGAATGTTTTATTCAATTATAAAATCTTGTAAGATCTTGGTATTACCATGGGTTATCCTAAACCTGGAGCTTAAAAATTACTCTTAGTAATTTATAAAAAATAATAAAATTAATAGTTGATTTTTATTTTATTTTTAATTTTAACCAAGCTAAAATGTTTAACATACATTAAATTACAACATCCAATTTTACTCTTGATCCACCAAGCCGTGAGAAGGATCAAATATTTTTTCACTCTATGCTAGTTTGCATATCACGATATTTGATACCTCTCGGGGGTTAGTAGATCCAGAGTAAAAATGGATCTATGCTGGTTTAATTCCCCCATTTAAATAGGCTACATTCCAGGCAAATACCATGGGTCAGTACCATGTGCCATTTTGGTGAATACCATGTGTCAATACCATGTGCCATTTTTATTAATACTAATATTTGGGTTAATAATGTTTTTTTGCATGGTATTAATAACAATCTAGTCCTTGGTATTTGTCCCATAGTATTTTTCCCATAGGTTTCACCTAAATATAATGCATTTTTTTAGTGTTCCTAAATATAAGGTGACTTATGGAGTAAACATAAAAAAATGTTTTATTTGTTTACCATACCTCTCCTTTATTTATATTTTTATTAATTTACCATACCTCTTTTATAAATATGGTATTTGGCCCATGGGATTCACTTAAATAAAACCTCTTTCTTGAGCCTTCATAAACAGAACGAGGGTTATGGACTAAATATAAAAAGAGGTTTTATTTATTTACCATACGCCTAGTTTATTTATATTTTTATTTATTTACCATACCTTTTGAGTATGTATAAAAAGATGTTTTATTTACTTACCATACCTCCACTTTACTTATATTTCTATTTGTTTACGCCCTTGCATGTATATAAGGTGACTTATGGAGTATATATAAAAAATGTTTTATTTATTTACCATACTTCTCATTTATTTATATTTTTATTAATTTACCATACCTCTTTGATAAATATGGTATTTGGCCCATAGGATTCACTTAAATAAAAACTATTCTTGAAAATGGGCTAATGGAAGGTTGTAACTCCTAATTTCAAGGGCTAAATTTACCTTTTTTACCCTCTCCCTTAAAATAATGTGGACTATTTGAGGTGATTTGTAAAAATGTACTATGATACAAAATATTGGCCCACTAAAAATTTAAAACCCCTTAATTTCGCCAAAGGGCAAACGTTTGCCCCTAAAATTTTCTATGCGCGCCTCTGCTGGTGCTTCTGTTGGGATGGCCAGCTCAAGGACCATCTAGGAGGCTTCTTGCAGAACCTGTAACATCTGCCTATTCTATGACATGACCTCATCACTCTACAATCTCAACTACTCCATGTTGATCTTCTGCTCGCTCAGCACCTGCAACGCGCGTCTCTCCCTAGCCCAGAGTTCTGTAGCAATCCCATCCTGTAGAGCATAGAGTGTCTCTCACGGGAGCACAACCATTTTGATACCTATACCTTTTAGTACACTAATCGTAGGCTAGTTGACCTCATTTGCTATAACCAGTGCCCCTTGTGGTAGTACTATTGTGTTGGTTGTCTAAGCGCATATAATTTTCTCGGTTATAGATGTCCCTATTGTGAGGCTGGTCAAAAGAGTACTAGCATGAGGAGTGTGCAGTTGCAACTACTGAATCTACACTTGCAGGGGCCCCAACATAATCTAATTCTCCTCCGTGAAGTTTTGGAGGGCCTTTGTGGTGACATCATGCACTCTCTCGCCTATGTGATGTAGATCACCCTCAGTAAGGGTGATTAGGTCAATCGATAACTTGGATGCATTCGCCTTCTTGCATAGCCCTGTCCGTTCACTTGGCCGCTCATGCTTCAATTGTGTGGACATTGTTTGTATGTCCGCGCTCTCCTCCTTCCTCTATTTCCATCTCTTTCTCCTACTCATGTGAAGGTGACTTCTGGCCCTCACGCGCCTTCTCTACTGCCACTTGTGCTGCTATTGCTGCAACCTTTTTATGTTTCGTTGTTATCTGATCAATGTCCTACCCCTCCTGCACTTTTGATGTTGCTGCTTCTTGCCTTCTCTTTTCTACCAATTGTACCATGCGCAGTTTGGTCTCCTCCTTCTTCCTCTGAATAGTAGACTTCTCTACCGCAGCGATGTCTGGGGCGTGCCACTCTAGTGCCCATGTCTCCAATACATCGAAAATCACATCATCGGTGGCTATGAAGGGTAATTCTCCCCATTTTTTAGTCGGTCCTTGTTTTCTCTAAGATATATGTGGTGAAAGTTTGCTTTAAATTTTGCAAAACTCTCCAAGTTGTTGTAGATAGTGGTTGATAACTATGGCTTGTGGTTAATCCTCGTTTTGATGTTGATCTCCATGAACACCCAGAATATCTTGTTGTCGAAGATCCGATTCGCATCTTTCATGGCCCACAGTGAAGTGTACTTCACGGCATTTGGGAGATCCCTTACAATCGTGGGGAATTGGCTATCCTTCGGAAATTCCCCTACCACCACCACTATGGACAACGGAAGCCATGCATATTGGAACGTTTTCCCTTGTTCATGTGCCTCATGTCAATCTCCAGGAAATCTTTGCACAATAATTCAGACCCGTTAAACTGGACCCCTTTTGTGCATTGTTCAGCAAGCACCACCAGCGGTGTGGATACCTCGTCTACGTGGCACTTCCACATGACCTTACCCACCGGTATCTGATTCACCATCCTGACTCCTTTGTTGTTGATACTAGGGATCACATAGCCCATTTTCTTGCTCATTGCCTCCACGATGGAAAAATCACTACTCTTCCCCTCTAAGATGTCTACAGGGTCATATCCTTTACACGGAAGCCAGGTAATGTTGTGGATTAAGTGGTCCATGATGGGGATGGGCTCCTCTAGCCACAATAGCCACCATGCACTAGGTAGAGTAGTTGCCTGATGACGAATATTGTCATTGAGGTGTGGTGGTAGTGCGACAACCAGAGTAGGTTTAATAACCCTGCCTTTTCCACTCCAGGTAACCACTTTCGTGGCTCCAATTCTATAACCCCCACCACGATGTTCTGCTTGGTCTTCATAAGCTAGGAAATCTCTAGGTGAGGTAATTTCTCATGGTTAGCAAGATTCTAATTTTCATACTTCAAGCTCGGCACTCATCCCAGGTGCATGCCCTCAGAATGATATCATCAGGGAGGAACAGAGTCTGCAGAGAGCTCTTGCTCTCATCGAGGTCCTTGGGTACTTTTGGCTTCCCCTTCCATGGGGGAATATACACGGGAAGCTTGGTTGGAGGGTGCGCAGCCTTGGTTTCTACTTCCATGCCTTCATCCTCATCTTCTTCAATTATGAAATCCTCATGGTATTCCCCGTCGTTGGTTTCTAGGTTAACTGGTTTCCCTTTCTCCTCCATCGTTAATCTAGTGCATAGCAGGTTTCATGCGGACCCACGTACTAGAATAATTGGTTGTTTATTGTTCTTTGCCCTCGGCATGAACAGAAATTTAGGGATTTCTGCAACAATAATGATTCCTTCAATGACATATTCCATGGTCAGGGCCTGCGTGGCCTCTTCAGCGGTCATCTCTACAATTTCCCTAGCTTCCTCAGATGTTGCCATCTTGCTCGTCCAGAAATATCTCAAGCACTCAATCAGGGGCTCAACCAATGCTTTGTACAGGGCAAACATATCTCGATTTCATATACTTAGGCCGCAGAATAGCTCAATTTGAAAATGACCAAGTGTTGTTTGCAGGGCAGCCCTTTGTACTTTATAGTGCCTTTTGAATTTGAATTCGATCACTGCCCCCAAATCTGGTCCATTAATGCTCCCTTGGTGGCAAAGTTTCCCAAATATTGCCCATAAAGTGCATCTTAAATGACTGATGCCTGCTCCATTTGGTCTCAAGTGAAGAATCACATTGTGAATAGTGACTACAACAATCACTTTCCAGCCAACCCACATGGCATCGCAGCCCCCCCTTATGTGATCATAGACCTTGCAACACTTAACTCCTAGGCACAACCCCAACATTGCACAACTCCTGGGAAGCGTAGTTTATAGCCTTGTGCATCCTTTCAACTACCTAGACCACTAGGACTATACTTCCCATAGCTAGTGAGGTGGGCACGCCACCTGTATAGGGTTTCAACCGGTCATCCATCACTTTTCCCGGAAAACATTCACCTTTTATTGTTGATATCTGCGTCGCACACTTTAGCATCTACAACATGCCACCATGGGTGCTCCCTTTAGTAATATGTGGTCCAATCCAAGGCATCAGGTTGATCAACTCCCAGAGGTAGTCCCCAAATTTGTTAGCGTAATTGTGTGCACCTTATTTTGTTAGCCTAGATTTCTGATCAAGAAAATCCTCCTTTATTTCATCCTCTAGCTTCTTGACTTCTTCTTCCACCAGAGCACTTTTCTCCCCTAATCGCACCATTTCCTTCAGATGTTCTTGGATCCTAAGATCACCCTGTCGGAATTCTTCCTTAGGTCCCAAGCATTCTGCTTCATCTAGCTGCACGATCCCTACTTCTGAGGCTCAGCGAGCCATCATATCTACTGGTGCTACTATGCGCTGACTAGCCATGTTATATTCTATGGGGATTATAGCATTCGCTCCATATTTTAGCCTCAAAGGCATTTTATCTATTAGTTTCTTGCAAGTTTCCTTATAAGCCCACAGAACCGCTAGTACGCGTAGGTCCCAATCAGTCTATTGTGCATCATATACCTTGTTCAACACTTCACATACTTTGTTAAAGGCTTTTGCATGGATAACCTTCTGCACGCTCGTTATTTCCATACTTCGTTGTTCCAACTAGAGGGGTCGCTTGTGAAATTTCATTGCCCGCACCTGCTTATCGACCATGTCACTTAACGCAAAGTGTGTGTGCATCCACATAGGTTTTCTAAGAGATGCCTGTATTCATCTAGATAGGTGCATGCATGGAGCATTCTGTCCGTAAATCATGTCAGTTAATCACATATGAGGCTTCCCAAAGTGAATGTGGATCATTCTCCTACACTCGTGCCAATTCTCAAAGCATCCTTGGTGTGTACCCCACCACCTCACAGGTGTAGCACGCAGTACCCATGTCAAAACCTTGAAATGTTGTTGTTCTAACACCTCCCTTCCAAATCTTTTTAAGAAAGAATCTACCTCACTTAACCCATCATAAGTAGGCAGATCCCTTACTTCCGTTGATACGTAGTGCAACGATCTTGTCATCATGTTGTAGTTTCGCGTGGTTATGTCCTGTAACCGGTTCTGCCATCGCTCTATCTTTTCATCTGAATCCGATGTATAGGATCTTTCGTGCTCCGATGAGATTTTCCCTTACACGATAGGATTTACCTAGTCTTTCTCTTATGCGGTTACTTTGTAGATGCAATCCAATTTGTCGTCGCTTTCATAGTTGTGCATAGCTCCATGTAGCGTGATCCTTCTGCAAGGTTAAAAGGTACTACTACACGTAGGGACTTTTGCTCAAAAATCATCTTGCACTTCTTCAGGTTTATTGCCCCATTCATGTTAGTGGCCCATTCGATTCCTAATAGCGCATGCTAATGATTGCTATCATAAAAAATCTCTTAGACTTCGAAGTCTGCTAGTACACTCACTCCTTCAATATCTATTGTCATTCCCTGCAATCTCCCCATAGGTATTATCTTTTGTTGGTTCACCATTCCAGTTGGATAGGAGACCATTGCAGTGTAGGCCTCCCCATGTGCTTCCATGTCTACTTCGACAAAACGTTCACATTTGATCCTAGGTCTAGAAATGATTGGTCCATCTCATATTCTCCAATTTGCAAGATCAATTGCATTTCTCTTCCCATCCTCGTTGCGTGCTTTCCAATCTTCTAAACTATGCACGATTCCCCTGGCGCAGTCCCAATGCATTGATTAATGAGTTCCTACAATCATTTTATAGCCTTTCTATTGTGCAACAACTTCATGCACATTTCCAGGAACGTCTTCAGCATCGATGGGTCCATTTTCAGCTTTGTTTTATCTTTGCTTTCTAAAGCAGAGGCATCAACGAGGCTCTTCCTAGCATCCATGAAGGTTTCCTTAGAAAGCTCCAAATTATATTCCAGTTCTTTCATGGGAGCCTTGCAAACCCAGGTACTATCTTCAGGTTTCCTGCCTTTATCATCCCATGTCATAATTGCACTTGAGAGCACAATGCTCACATTAGGATCTTCCTCGCATAGCTCATACCTCATCATCTACAGATTTTGAGTTGGGGGAGGTTGGAGCGCTCCCTTGTCGCCTAGCCTGGCTATCAGTGTGGGACAATCCTCCATCTCATGATCAAACAATGTACAATATAAACATGACAACTGCGTTGTATTTGTGAAATCACAAGCATAATGTCTTGGCCCTCTGCAATTGTAACATATCAATTGTCCATGACCTCTTCCATTTCCTCCTCCACCTCAGCCTCGTCCACGCCCCTGAAATATGGTTCCCGCCATCCTACATTCTGGTCAAGGGGCCGCATTTTGGTCTAAAATCTATAGGTGGGAATCCTATCCATCATTAGTTCATAGCTTCTATAGGTGTGCTCATTGTTTCCTACTAATCTACAAAAATTACAGAACCACTATTGCAAATTTGGTGTGTAATTTTGCAACAGATGATAGTTGTCCATAATATGCTTTCCTCCTATTTGACAAATTGTGTACCACCATCCAGGCGTCGCACTAGGCCCTGCTTGTGCCTCCAGTCTTAACGACATTGACCCTCCTCCTGCGAGCTAATTCACAAACACCAAGCAATGGTCGTTTTCATGTCCCTCAGCGTTATATTTAACACACCATACCTCTTCGCACACCTCTGGGCGAGCTGTCCTATCTTGTTTCAGACTCTACATCTCAAGGCATAGGCTTTTCAACTGAGCGTGGATTTGCTAAACTCCAACGTTAGGATCATGTATCGGGGTTTCATGAAGCCTCATTGTGATCTCCAAGGCCTTTTCTTGAGTCGTTATCCTTTTTGGTGACAACGCATTCCTTAAATGCAACATTAGTGATGCTACAAACCATTCGCGATGTTGTCCATATGTGAAAGTCATATTGGTTTCGCGAATTATTCCCTTTAGTCTCTGATCCAACTCCTAAGGAGTTTCACCTGGAAGAATTTTTATCTCCTTGAAACTAATGATCAACTGCACCTATGACTTTGGCCTGCTAAATTCTTTGTTCAACACAATTTGGATATCCATGAAGCCTGCATTCGGATTCTCATTATAGTACTTGATATAGTAAGTGAGGTGGACATCCTGCAAAGTGTCGACCATAATTGCTTTCTTTATATTAGCATCTATAACTCCTTCTGTTTCACATGCATCCCTTACATGAACCAAAACGGGTCTAGAGATTTAGTTCCTATTACCTTATATATAGGCAACTTTATCACGCTTGCCATATCATCTTGTGGTGGTGGCAGTGGTGGTATGGGTAAATATGGGGATGAATGTGGTGATACTAGTGGTGGTGTGGGTGGGGATGGTATGCGTTGAGTCCTTTGTCTTATCAAATTGATCACACTTCTTGGTGAGACCTTCAAAATCTCTCCCTCGCCCGTTCATGGAGGTGAATTCAAGGGGCTAGTCTCCAGTTCTGTACTTGCTTTGTTTCTATAAATTCTTCCACTTCACATAACCCTGAACGTCAATGTATTCACATAATCCTATTTGGACATAGTATCATTTTAATCCAAGTGTTCGGAGACTTAACGTACTTACCTTGTGGTCCTTTCAGGAAGCAACATTCTACCTCGCTATAGCTGACTGAAGTATCTACCACGAACTCAGTGATGAATCCTCCTATAATTCGATCGAGCCAATGATCAGCGGTGCATGCAATTTTATCCTCTAATGCTTCCATTTTGCGCACAACTCTAGGGTCCACACAATAGGATTATCATGTTTTCACCGTCCTTGGCTATCTACTAGCTTCATTATGCACTCATACAACTTAGTAGGGAAAGGTGTGAAGAACATTTCGTGGATATCAATGTACAAGTAGTAGTCTAACCATTTTTCCTTTGATAGTCGTAGATTCCTATTCTCCTACACCGTGAACTCATGGATCTTTCTATCCAACTAATCTCCAATTTATTTCTTAGTTGGATTCTAATGGTACGACATCAAACATCTCTTATGCAGATCTGAGTCCCGACAATGAAACCATTTCTTGGCTTGTTGGGGCCTGACCCAGGTTTGGAGTTAATTAGCAAAACAAATCCCTATACTACTCGCCCTTCAGCAATAGTCCGTGGAGCACGGACTGAGGTCTCACTCTATGTAGTATGGGGGAGTGTTGGAACTAGGTTCTTGCACCCTTGAGATGTATGAGGGGTTGATTTGGTCAAACTGTGAGTCTCTTCACATAGGTTACTATGCATACTTCCTTGGCTTTCACACCCTAATATACTCGCCTTCTCGTAACCCTAACCAGGGGTTGTGAGGCTTTCATGTTACTGGAGTAGTGATCTATACTATTCCCCTAACTCACACTTGAGATCTTACTTATCTTCTTATAAGAGTTAGTTATCTTCGCTTAAACAAAATCCTTATATTATATTTACTTATTCAACACATTCATATGAGCTTGCATAGTAAATAAATAGTAAAGTTTCTATTCATACCCAATAATGGATAAAACATGTAAAGATACACAGAAATATGGTAACACTTCTCTTTTATTGATTCTTACCACTGTTGCAAACTCAACCTGCTCTGCGCACTTAGCTGCAGAGCCTTATCCTACTCTATGACCCAATGACAGGACTTACACTTTAACTCAATACTTCATCGATTCCTTAGATTCATCCTTTAATTAGATTCATTCCTCTTTTCTCTTATACTTAGATATTCACCTTATTTATACAATCCCATGGTCCACAAACCATGGGCGGATCTTTCAAACTTACATTATATTACAAAAACAAGGGCATACAACCCTATGACTCTATTACAACTTCGCGCTCTGTGCCCACAATTCGTGGAGTCTTTACAATATACTTAGTCAAAACTTGGGATTTAAGCCCCAAAACATGCCTTGGGGGGATTCCACGCCCAACATGAGTAGTCAAAGCGTAAGTCTAAGCCTAAGTGGGATTGAAAAGGTAATGAAAAGACTAAAGGAAAGTGGGCGAAGAAGTGAGGAAGACTTTAGGATGCAAGTGACAAGGAGAATGTGGCATCTTATAAGAAGTTCAATCTAGTTGAAAGAGGACATGGATTTTAGCCCGAGGAGTAGAAAAAGGGTAATGGTAGGAATCCATTGAGTTTTGTACTTTTGGTGGAGATCATCACAGGAGTGATTGTCCATCACACAAGGGTGGTAGGCCTCAAATTTATAGTCCTTAGGAGGCACAAACAATTGGGGATGTTGGTGAAAGTATTCCTTGGATTTACGCAGTAGTGGATAATAGGCAGTCTAATCATGAGGCATCCATTATTGAGATGGAAGGTAAGCTCCATGATCAAGTTGTTTCCATTTTGATTGATATTGGACCAGTTTATAGTTATATCAGTCCTAAACTAGTGGATAAGTGTTGCTTGAATAAATAAGTGCATGTTGAATCTTGGTCAGTGTAGTTGTCTATAGGGACTAAGAGAAGATTTCATCATTTCACAAGTTCTTGTGCATTTGAGATGAATGGTATGGATACATAAACACATATAAGTGTGCTTCCTTTGGTTTCATATAGTATGATTTTGGGCATGGATTGGTTTTTCATTCACAAGACTAAAGTGGAGTTCTATGATAAGGCTATTGAGTGCTTTGATGATGATGGAAAAAGGAAAGTCATATAGGGAATAAGAATCATATATCAGTGAGAATGGTTACAACTATGTCTGAATAGTGCAGTTATTCGAAGGGATCTATATTGTTTTTTCTTCATATTCCTAGTGATAAAGGGAAGGATGTTGAGGATGATGATGCCCTGAGGAAGTATACTGCTTTCTAGTAGTTTCAGGATGTGTTTCCTGTAGAGATTCTAAAGTTCCATACTCATAGAAAGTTGTTATTTTCTATTGAGTTGATGTTGAGAGGAACACCAACATATAAGGCACCGTACAGGACAAGTAATCTAGAGTTAGTGGAATTGAAGTTGCAGCTTAAGCAAATGTGTGATAAATGATACATAAGGCCAATTGTGTCACCTTTCAGTGCACCAGTATTATTTGTAAAGAACAAGGATGGCACTCTCATATTGTGCATTGATTATAGGTAGTTGAATAAGGTGAATATCAAGAATAGGTATCCATTGTCACGGATTGATGATTCTTTTATCAATTGAAGGGAGAAAAAATATTCTCAAAGTTTGATTCGAGATCAAGATATCATCAGGTGCACCTAAAATAAGATGACATCTACAAGACTGAATTATGTATAAGGTATGGGTATTATGAGTTTGTGGTGGTTCCTTTTGCTCTTACCAATTCTCCAACCACTTTCATGTGTTTGATGAACAATTTGTTGCATCCTTACCTGGCAAAATTTAGTGTTTATTGATGATATATTGATATGCTGCAAGTATGAGGAAGAGCATGTAGGTAACCTAGTAGCAGTGAAAATATTATTGAGATACCATCAGTTATATGCCAAACTCAACAAGTGTAGTTTCTTTCAATCTTAGATTCACTACGTGGGACATATTCTTTTCAAGGTGGGGATAGCAGTGGACCTTGAAAATATTAAAGCAATCATGGGGTGGCCATCTCGTAGGAATGTGGATGAGACTAGATCATCTATGGGACTAGCAGGTTATTATAGCTGGTTCATGAGGAACTTCTCAAGGATTGCATATCCCATTACATATTTGCAAAATCAAGGGAAGAAGTTTGAATGGATTGAGGAGTGTGCATCTAGTTTTGAGTAGTTGAAGAATTTTCTTACAAATGCTTTATTTTTTAATATTACAGATCCTAATAAGGATTTTATGGTCTCTATAGATTCTCACAAGTAAGGACTTGTTGGATTCTTGGTGTAGGAAGGGTAGATTGTATCCTATGAGTCAAGGAAGCGCAATGAGTGTGAGAAGAATTATGTGACTCGTGATCTTCGATTGTCAACTATCATTCATGCCATGAAGGTATGGAGACATTATATTCCTTCTAGGAGGTTTGTCATTATGAGTGATCATAGTGGGCTAATGTACTTGTTTGACCAACCCAATATGAATGTGAGGAAAGATAGATGGTTGGCTATCCTCACTGAATCTGACTTTGAGATCAGGTACATCAAGAGGAAGGAGAGTAGAGTTGTAGATGATCTTAGTATGAGGGTGCAGGTAAATCATTTTTAAGCTAAGTTCATATGCGAAATATTTAGAGGAGTAGATACTGCCTACAGGGAAGCATGATGAGAGTTTCTAGTAGCTGAAGTAGAGATTGTAGTAGGAGGGTGAAGGTGAAAGAGATGAGTAGTATTGGTGAGATTTATGAATAGGATTTATGTGTCAGATAGAAGTGAGATTGAGAAGCTTCTCTTGAGGAACTTTCATGTCAATCTATATTGAGGACATCTAGGATACCAAAATACTTTGACAGTAGTGAAGAAGTTCTATCAATGGTTGAACTTGAAGAAAAAGGTGATTGAGTTTGTCATGATATGTTTGGATTTTCTATAGGTGAAATAATAGTGTAGGTATCCAACAAGTTTGCTACAACCTATTCTAATTCCAGAATGGAAATGAGAGGTCATTTATATGGACTTAATTAAATGATTTCCAACGACATAAAATTAGCATGATTCCATCACAGTTGTGGTTGAAAGGTTGAGAAAGGTAGCTCACTTCATTCCAATTAAGTCTACTAATTCATCTAGTGAGATAGCTCATATCTTCATTGGGTAGATAGTGAGGTTGCATGGTATTCCGAAGAAGATCATATTAGAAAAAGACTCCAAGTTCACTTCCATGTTTTGGAAGGATTTTTTTGTAGGACTAGGGAGAGAGTTTGCTTTCAACACAACTTATCATTTGTAAAGAGATGGAAAAACAAAGAGGATTAACAAGAGTCTTGATAACATTTTGAGGATGTATGACATGCATCAATAGAGGAAGTGGGAGGAGTATCTTCCATTGGTAGAGTTTTCATATAATAATGGGCATAAATATTCCTTAAAGATGATTCCATTTGAGGCTATTTATTGGCATAGTTTTAGTCCTCATATAAGTTCGCGTGATCTAGTTAACATGGTTGTGATTAAAATGGATATGTTGGATGAGATGGAGAAGGAGATGTAGGTTATTAGAAGGAATTTAAAGGAATTATAGACAAATATAAGGGTTATGCATACTACAATAGATAATTCAAGATGTTCCAGGTTGGGGAGCACGTGTAATTATGCATTGAGCCCAAGAGGAGCTCCTTTAGGATTGGGTCATGTGCCAAGTTGGCATCTTGGTATTGTGGGCCTTTTGAGATCTTTGAAAGGATTAGAACACTGACCTACATAATTTCTTTGCTACCATTGGTAACATTTAGTGATGTTTTCCATGTTTCATTACTTGAGAGGTATGTGTATGGCATTGATCATGTGATTGATTGGTTTGTATTGCAAGTGTAACTAGAGGGATAATTACAGTGAAATCCACAATGCATTTTGCAATGGAAATAGATCATGCCATGGAAATGAAAAATCATGGAATTTAAGGTGCATTGGAGGCACTTTTGGCCCAATGAAGATACATGGAAGATGGCTTATGAGATGCGAGATTTGTATCATTCCTTATTTACTAGTTGAGGAGATGTGTTTGCTACATATGAGTTGGCTTGTGTGTATGCATGTGTGTATTGTAAATACTGCAATGAGTTGTGTCATAAAGATCAAATAAGTAGTATGTTATAAATACTGCAATGAGTTATGTTATAAAGTTTTAATAAGAAGTGCGATGTTCATGGTTTAAGTGGTTTGGTATGATGTAAATGTTGCATTGAGTTGTGTTATAAACCTCCATGGGAAACATGATTTTCTATTTATAAGAATCACTGAAACTCGAGGTTCGTTTTCCCCCAAAGGGGAGGGTTTTATAACAACCCTTGGTTGATTTTCCATGTAAATAAATAACACCAAGGTCATGGGATACATATTCCAGGCTAAAGGGTCGGAAAACATTATTGTGGGAATCACTTGTGGTTTGATGATGCCTATGGAAAAAAAGGCATTAGAAAAGGAAAAGAGACAATAAATGGAATTCAATTATTGAAATAAATGAAAATAGGATAAAAGGGAGATGAAGAGACGCAAATATGCGTGCAAGGGAAATCAAAGGAAAAATGAAGGAAAATGAAATAAAATTGGAAATCAATGATAAAAAGACATCAGAGAAGTTGTTCATTTCTTTTGTTAGTTCAATTTTGCTTCTCTCCTTCCACCCTCTCATACTCTTACACACTTCAAGCATTCTTGGAGAAATCTAGCATTCAATTGGATTTGGATAAAGAAAGAAAAGGATAGCAAAGGAAGCGTATGGAGATAGTTCGATTAGAAAGTATAATAAGCTTACTTTGTAGGTAACATGCTGAATGTGTGATCCCACTATTGGTTTTTGTATGCACTGTATATGCATTTCGTTCCTTTTTTATGTGGTTTCATTGGAATGGATATTTGGCTGGATTGACAGTGGTTTCATCCTTGCATTTCCATTTTCTAGATAGCCATGATGTAGTGGGTTCCCCATTTCCTTTTCTAATTTGTTTTTAGGTTTCTTATGCCTACAGGTTGGAATAAATTCTTTGGAGCCCTAAAATAGCTTGGGTTCTTTAGATGTTGTGGATTGATATGGCAGATCTCTAGAGCCCTTTAATAGCTTCGTTTCCCTCGAGGCTATGGGTGGAGTTACGAGTTCCGGGAGCCCTAGAAAACTCAGGTAGAGACCAATCTCGTCGATGTTATTGATTTCTCGATCATTTAGGTGAGATCACTATGCTTGGGGATTGAGGTGGTTTGGCTTCTAGAACCCCTTGTTGGTTCTATTTTTGTTTAACCCTTATGATTACACATTCATTCTTGGAATATGGAACAAGGTGATTGGCTGAAAGAGATATTTGGTTCATCCCAATCTATGGTTGGGTGCTATGTGGGATTAATTGACTTGCATGCCATTTTCATATGTTAATACAAGTTTTTTTCTATTGTGATATATGGGCACTTGTATTGGTTAATATGGTGATCATATGGATGATTTTTCATGGGTTATAATCTTCATATCTAATGGTTATATGCATGATTCTATTATGTGCTCTATTTATGTCTCTTCTTCATGATTTGATAGGTTATTGGATGGTTGATGAATGCATGGACTAACAAGTGTTTTGTAGCTATATTCTGATGACATAGAGCATTCTTGGTGATTCTTAGATGAATTTCAAAATTTTATGATCATATATGCATTCATGACCTGTAGCTTTCATGTTTACTATATGGTTGACAAAATGTCTATCTCTCACTAGGCATGTATTATTCAATATCTTGCTCAAGCTTTGATCGTTTAACATTGTTATCATCATTGTCATGATTCTAGAAAGTTATAGGTAGTTCTGGGTAGTGGTGTAGAGGCTAGCCTAAAACATTGGCATACATCTTCTGACCACATGCAAAAAACAGAGGAAAATAGGTCCAACTACATGCAGGTGGGTTTATAGGTGTAGTTGGAGCGTCATAACTTCATGCACAAAGTGTGAAGGGTGCGTTTGGGGAGTACACCTAGTGAAAAAGAGTTCCAACTTAGGGATTGACCACATGGGGTGGATGTCAAGCTCCCACGTGATTTGTAGTCTCTCAGGTATGTCGTTATGTTTTTTTTTGTAGGACCCGCTTCCATAACTCAAACTTGTAGATTGTGTCATATCATAGTCACAATATGCTCATGTTTACCTTGAATGTCTTATCAAAGTGGGTAAATGTGGGAGGAGGCATTAAAGGTTCCCTTGCTCAGGTTATCTCAACATAATATAATAACAAATCTTTCATAATACCTAATTGATGCTCTAGCTAACTAACAGAATCCAATGAACCAATTGAAAAACATAAATTATAATTACTCCTCCTGATTTGTAAAAAATTACATGGAAAACCTACCATAAATACCTTAGTAAAACCCATTAATAAGCTAGTCCATTGATCTCAGATAATAAATGTTACTCCTCAATTCATAGTAGAAGTTCATCATGGCTATAACTTTTATAAAATACTACCTTTCCTAACATCTCCTTAAGCCCCCAATACAACTCCAATATTAACAAATATTAGTTGCACCTCGCTAATTCTAAACCAAAGGTTGGTATCTAACTTGATAAAGAGTGTATCATGCATATATCATAGATTTACCCTTCTTCCGTACACACCTCATGTTTGATGTCATAAAATATTTGTTGGAATTTTAGAGAAGTGTGTGCCCAATGCCTATTTTCTACCTCCTCTACTTTGGTTCATGCATGTGTGTTGTTGAGCATATCATAGCCTCCTAAGCCTTATCAAAAGCATGTTGCCTTGTGAGGCATGTTACAATGTAATGGTTCTTTTTGTGGAGTAGTAATTCCAAACAAAGGATGAGTGTAGGGAAAGGTAGGAAGCACCCACATGGGAGTGAAAAATTAGAGGAAGGGGGATGCCACGTCACTTGGGTATGAAACTATCTTGGGGCCACTTATTATTTATGGTGAGACCAAATGTGTATAGTTCACTGTGAGGGAATTTCATGCAAGATCAAGGATGGAGAAATGCTTAACATGAAAATATTTCATTTTTCAAGAAAGGCACTGGTGAAATTAACTTAGGGAAACCCATCCAATTGCTAGGATATGCAGTGATGCTCTATGTGTAAGAATTGAGAAAAGAGAAAGAAATATAGGCCCGATCCTTTCCCAAAATGAAGAATGGAAACATGTAAAGCAATAACCCACTATACCTAATAAATCCGAAGCCTACATCCAATGGTCACTCCTTTCAAATATAGAAGCATTTTCTAGATTGGAGCGAGTTTATCCCTAATAGTTTTGGAAAATTTATTTTTTTCTATGGTAGCTATCATCCTAAAAATGATGTGGATTGTGAATTAAATTCACATGGATCTACTATAAAGTAACATCAACTAAGTATTAATGATAATACTAACCATACATTGATCCTAAACTTCAATGTTCATATCTAATTGCGGATATTCATGACACATATTAGTAAGTTCATGTGGAGGGAATGTGAACAAACCTCATCCTTGTCACTACCAATGTCCCATATAGCAATGATGGGTAAAGTCTCCGTTAATGAAATTGTGGTCACCCTCATCCAGAAGTTTCTCAACCATAGTTAAGTTAAAGTTGTTAAAGTCAACAAATTTAGCCTAAATATCTTTATAGAATAAATTTAATATTTAATATCATTTTAAGTGTCTTAATATTTAAATTTTATTATAAAGTTTATAAGTGTCTTATAAAATTGTAATACATGTTTAGTGGTATTTTTAACTATATTTTATTAGCAATGTTACTAACAACAAATGATGCCACAATGCGAGGAACAATAAACAACACCACATTGTGAAGAACAACAAATGATGTTGCAATATGTTGAACAAAAAATGATATTACAATTTGTTCAGAAGTGAATCATGTCATAACACACTTAACAAAAACATATTTCACTATATGATGAACAACAAAAGACATCACAATCTGACAATTTTTTTTTTATTCCAATGTGATAAATGACAGAAAATGTCAAAGTATGATAAACAAGAAGTATCGTCATAATGTGATGAATAACAAACAACATCACAATGTGATGAATAAGAAATTTCATCTTAATATGATGAATAATAAATAATATTGCAAAGTACTAAACAATGAAAGATGTCACAACGCAATCAACATTATATATCATCACAATGTGATGATTAATAAATAATTATAGAAATTGATGAAGCATAGATGAAATTAGAATGATGAATAATAGATTGCTTTGCAATGTGGAAAAAAAATTAGCATTTTAATACATTGAATAATAAGCATTGCCACAATGAGATAAACTATAAGCAATGTCACAATGTGATTAACATCAATTATCATTGTAATTTGAGAAAAACTAATGTTTTGTTGCAACAAATAAAATCATTGAAAACAATGGTCAAGCATGATTAACTAAGTCAATCATGGTTATCGCTTTTTTGACTAAGTTCCAATACAATCAACCATGGTTATATGTGGTCAAGGATAACAAATCATAAACTAGAAGGTTAACCATCTCCAATATGGTTAAGGTGACCAAAAAGTCTCAATTAAGGTCAATCATGGCCAAACCATGAGCAATGACGGCCAATGGTTAAAATCCCATACTATGCTTAACCATGATCAACACTTCTCAATGTACATCATGGTCAACAATGGTCAGCCATATGTTGGAAATAATACTGAGAGGGGGGGTAAATCAGTATTATGAGATCAATAATTTAATTTCCCAAACAAATTTGTATGCGTTACTTTAGCTAAATGAAATAGCGGGTATATGCGACTGTACTTAAAGAAACTAGCGTATATGTAGAGAACTTTTGATTCGCCCAATTTATCATGCACTGAAGTTTAACGAGTATATCAAAGATTTATTAGACAATGCAGTAAAAGAAGAATAAAGCATCACAAATAAGTAACACACATGAACACCAAGATTGATCTGGATTTAAACAAGAATGAAATAAAATACAGAGATAACCATAAAGACAGATATGCAAAGGAAATAATACTTCATTTCATTACTGTGAAATATTGAAAAATGGTTACAAACAAAAATGGAAATAAACTAGCTAGGGTGATGGTAGCTTATCTCTGAGAAGAGATGTGGTGACTACATGCCTCTGAACTGTAAAGGCTACATTATGGCGGACAATCTGTCCTTTTAGAAAATGTGACTTGTTACTTATAGTATTTTCCAGTTACAATACCATGGATCAATTCCATGGGTGAATTAATACCATCGGTGGATTTTACAATACCACTCGCAGATGCCATTTACAATACCATGGGTAAATTCCATGGGTCGATGAATAATATGGGTGGATGAGTACCATGGGTTGATTCCATTTTGCATTCAGATCATTCCTCCCTCCTTAAGAAGCAATGGTCCACATTGCATAAAGTTCCCTCCTGCGAAGCCTTTGTTGAATATGAAAAGCCACTGAAGATAAGGGTTTTATGTGGTTAACCCATAACCATGATAAACGAAAATCCAAGGATAAAGATACCCTGTAATGCTTGTGACCAACTGTGATGATGACGGTGTGCGGCCTAGCAAATGGACTTCGATGAAGTGTGGGTTTGTGGATGCCCCATAACCATGACGAATGAAGATCCGAGGATAGAGATACCCTGTGATGCTTGTGACCAACTATGATACTAACAAAGTACGGCCTAGCAAATTGACTTCAATGACAAGGATTTTATACGGTTGACCCATAACCGTGATGTTGGTTGTTGATGAAGTAACAAGTGCCTACATAGCCTCGGATGGGAGGGCATGTCTACAAATAACCCAAGTCTAATGCTACTATGCTAAAACTGATGAATGTGAAGCACGTGCCTACTAAAGTGGGGTGGGAGGTCATGTCTGCAATGGAACCCGCTCTGAATGATGCTCCATAATTAAAATGGACATAACTCGGCCAATATAACTCAGAATATTTATTATAACCTATTTTTGGAAGTAGAAGGATCATTTTTTATCTTCGCATCAGTTGGAAATCCTTATGTGGACACTCCGAGATCTCAGATTCGCGCTGCAACAATTTTGTCGTCACAAAAATTCTGATAAAATAGCTGATTTTAAATCAGCGATATCTCCCACATCCGAACTCCAATTTGACCCATTTGTTTTTTGAAATTGGGTGATTTTTCGAAAGGAATCGAGATCTGGTATTTTTTTTTGTAAATTTTGTACCAAATGTTTCAAATCTGATCTGCAAAGTCACCGCCCAAAAAACAAAATCCTGCAAAAAAATGAAAAAAGAAAAATTCTTCCTGCTTGACCCAAGAAATTGCTCTATGGTGGTTGTGGCACATGCCTGAAGTTTGTTGAATATTCCTGCAAAATTTGAAACTATGCATCAAACCCTCATTCCCATGGAATCATAACCTGCTCTGATACCACTGATCCGGATTTAAACATGAACACAATAAAATATAGAGATAACCATAAAGACAGATATGCAATGGAAATAATACTTCATTTCATTACTGTGAAATACTGAAATATGCTTACAAACAGAAATG
>APFE030376152.1:0-11220 GCA_000404065.3 Pinus taeda | reverse complement strand
TCAGCAAATTTATTTTTTCCAGCTTGTTGAATGTATGGTTATGGGAAAGGGCATTTAACTACATGGGAGAAATAAGGAGAAACTGAAAACCGGGGTGGGAAAACAGAAATTTTAACATATGCTTGGAGCGATCATGAAATACGAGATTCTTTGATAAACAAATCCCGCTCTGGTTGTCACAGGGGATCACGGTGGTATCCAATGTAAATCCAAATAGCTCATTGAAGAGCTTTCACAATCAGACCGCCTCACAAGAGGCCATACTAACAACAATATACTCTGCCTCGGTGGTGCTCAAAGCCATCGTCTTCTGCTTCCTGCTCATCCAAGATATCGAGGCAGATCCCAAAGAGAAACAACACACGGAAGTGCTCTTTCGGTCCACCACACTGCCTGCCCAATCAACATCGGTATATCCATTTAGTCTCACATCTCCGGCAGTTTATCTCAACCCATGAGTGATTGTGCCACGAAGATATCTCAACAGATTCTTGGCACCAATCCAATGTGAGTGGTGAGGCTCAACCATATGCTGACTCAACTTGTTGACTACAAAACATATATCCGGACGAGAGTTCACCAAGAACATCAATGCTCCGATGAGTTGACGATACTCGGTAGCATTTCGTAAAATGGGTCTGGCAGCACTACTGCTTAACTTCTTAAAGTTAAGCTCCATCAAGGTAGTCACGGGCTTGTAGTCCACCATATCGAATCTCTCCAATATCTTCACCACATATTTTCCTTGAGATATGAAATTCTCCTCTGGCTTCTGCCAGACTTCTAGTCCTAGGAAATAGTGCATCAGTCCTAGGTCCTTCATCTCAAATTCAGAAGCCAACTCCCTCTTACATTTGTGAATGAGAGGTCTGCACCTGTTAGAAAGAGGTCGTCAATGTACAACACCCGTATGAGAGGATTGTCATCTTCAACCTTAAAGTAAAGGTTAGGGTCGGCTTCACTCCTAGTGAATCCCAGCTTCATCAAGTAGCTATCGATCCTCTCATACCATGCTCGGGGTGCTTGCTTCAGCCCATAGAGGGCCTTCTTCAACTTGCACACATGAAATTCTCGATCATGAATCTCAAATCCTTCGGGTTGCTCCACATAGACCTCCTCTTTGATCGAACCATGCAAGAGCGCGGTCTTGACATCCATCTGATGTAGGTTCCATCCTTGCGAAGCAGCAAGGGCTATGATTGAGCGGATGGTGGTATATCGGGCAACAGGTGCAAATATCTCGTCATAGTCTATACCTTCCCTCTGAGAGAAGCCACGAGTGACAAAATGAGCCTTATACTTTTCCGCACTTCCATCAAGTGCATGCTTTATCTTGTACAGCCATTTCGAAGTGACAACTGCTTTGTCCTGGGGTCTGGGGACCACATCCCAGACATCGTTTTTCATGATGGACTCATATTCCTCAGTCATAGCATCCTTCCATACTTGATGCTTGACAGCTTTTGCGAATGACGAAGGCTCATTTTGGATGATCATGCTCATGATGGTCAAGTATCCCTGATACCTAGTCGGCTTCTTACTTTCCCGGAAGGTTCCCTTGGGTGCAACGTGCCCTTTAGCATCATCAAGTGTCCCCCTAAAGCATGAAGGCCTCTTCCTAGAGGAAGGCTCTTGCGGAGGGGGATCAATAGGATCCATAGGTTCTTCCACATCGAGCATCGTCTCATCTTCCTTTTCCTTGGGTTCCCTGGTGCCAGCTTCTTTAGATCCCCTTTGAGTAGGAAGATTGTCAACTTTGCTAAGAGCCATATCTTCGTCAAAGGTGACATCATGGCTAATCTCCATTTCCCTTTGATTAGCCACATAGATTCTATAGCTCTTAGTGTTTTCACTATAGCCCACGAAGATTCCTTTCTTTCCAGATGCACCCAATTTGTTCCTCTTCTCCTTCGGCACATGAAAATATACCAAACTTCCAAAAATTCTAAGATGGGATACGTCAAGTTTCTTAGTAGTGAACATCTCTTCGGGAGTCTTGGAACCCAATGCTTGATGAGGGCATCAGTTTTGCACATATACGGCAGTATTCGTAGCTTCGGCCCATAGAAACTTCGGAATTCTTTGGTCATGAAGCATAGCACGAACAGCTTCCACAATCATACAATTCTTCCTTTCCGCCACACCATTCTGCTCAGGAGTATATGGTGTTGTAGTCTCCCTCTTAATGCCAGCCTCTTTGCAAAAGTCATGGAACTCATTGGATTCATACTCAGTGCCATTATCAGTTCTTAAGATCTTGATCTTCTTTTCGGTTTGATTCTCGATCAAGGCTTTGAAGTGACGAAACCAAGTGAACACTTCATCCTTTCTTTTTCAGAGGTATTATCCAAGTCTTGTGAGAATAATCATCTGTAAAAGTGAGGTAATATAAATATCCTCCCAAAGAGTTCACAGGCATCATACCAGATATGTCTGAGTGAACCAACTGCAATATATCGGAAGTCTTGCTTTGGCTTGAGGGGAATGGTCCCCTTTTGAGCTTTCCTTCGGCACATCCAGGACATACACCTTCTTGCTCTACTCGGAACTCGAGCATCCTTGTCACCATTTGTCTTGCATTGGTTAGAGCTTTATAATGAAGGTGAGCAAACCTCCAATGCCATAGTTCGGACTGAAGTGATGTGTCACAAGACATGACACCCAGCGGACTTCCTCCGACATGATATAATGAATCAACTCGAAACCCAAGAGTGAAATCTTCCTTAAAATTCTTTTTCCATACACGTACCTTGCCATTAATGAAGATTACCTTGTAGCCTTTGTCCTCCATTGCCAAAATGGACACCAGGTTCTTTTTGAGATGAGGTACATATAGGACTTCTTGCAAAAGAATTGTATTACCCTAATTCAATTGAAGAGTGACATTCCCTATAGGCTACGCCTTTCATGGGATATTTTGCGTTGTCCCCAAGAACAATTTCCAGGTTTGTCTCCTTTTCTATCAGATTGGAGAGAGCTTCTTTGTAGCTGGTGAAGTGCCTTGAGGCACCACTAGCAATAAGCCAATTCCCCAGCGAGTCCGGGGGAGCAGTAGTAGAGAGGGCCATTGGTAGACAATATTCATCTTGCTTATTGTTAACAACATTAGATTCATACCTTGAGTTTCTTGCCTTCTTGAAGGGTTGTCCTCTTCCTCGATTTCCGACATTTCTTTTACCTTTTCCATTGGACTTGCCATTCCTTTGATTGCCTTGAGAGTGATTTTGGTCATCGTCATGGTGTGAGTCCCTTTTATCAGGGCACTCCCTCGCATAGTGGCCCATTTTGTTGCAATTGTAACATCGACCTTTTCTTCCACCCTTTGGTCCAACCTTTCCTTTGGATTTAGCCCCAGAATTGTTTCTTCTTTTAGCATGAGAAGAAAAGGCAGAGGAATGGCCTTTAAGTGTGGGCATTTCTTGCTCTTCCATCCTTTTCTCTTCTTGAATACATCTAGCCATCAATTCCTCAAATCCTGGGATGACATTATTGTTGAGAAGAGTAGTCTTGAATATATACCATTCAGGTGGCAGTCCTCCAAGAGTTGTGATAGTCATTTCCCTGTCAGGAACTACTTCTCCAATAGATAGGAGATCATTCTTGATCTCGGTGATACTTAAGAAATATGCTTGCATACTCTCATCTTTGCCCTTCTTAATTTCCTTCAGCTTATTTCTAAGGAACAGAACTTGATTTGCATCATTAAATTTAAATAAACTCACCAGTCTATGTAGATTTCCTTAGAGGTTGTCAGCTCGGAAACATAGGCCACCAGGCGCTTGTCGATAGAGTCCCAGATGATCTTCCTTGCTTTGACTTCTCCCTTGGACCACTTGCTTTTGGCAGTAGCGGATGCATTTGATGGAGGCGCAACAATATTGCCTCTCACATGGTCCAACACTTCTTGATCTTCTAAAGTCAGATCGAGAGACATCTTTCATCCGTGATAGTCAGACTTCTCACGGAGCTTGTCTTCGGCGGGGAAGAGTGTTGAGGACCCCATGAAGTTTTTAGGATAGCCTTGCCAACATTCTCTTCGGTGATTGCTCTTGCTCTTGCTTGGGCTTTGTCTTCACCTTAGCTCTGATACCATGTTAAATTATGGTATGTTCTATGCTTAGAGCAGTTTACTTCTTTTCTTCTTATAGCCACAGATTAGTAATCACATATACATGAAGTGCAGATAGAACATTAAATGATCAACAGAAAACAAGCCAAGACAAGAGACACAAGATGTCGTGGCTAGCCAGGGACAAACCCCAATCGGGGAAACCCTTTGATCAAATCTTCTTTTGTCTTCAATAGTTCAACAGAGAGAAAATAGTACAAAATCAAAATTCTGTAATTTTATATCAGCAACAACAAACCCTAGATCAACAAAGTCAAACTTGGTCAAACGAGTTGAAATTGACCTCCAATATGCTTGGTCAATTTTCGGTCAACTAGCCCTCGAACAGCCTAAAGAAACAGCCCTTGAACAACCCCAAAAACATAGTCAAATTGCAATTGACTGAAGTCAACCTGCTGCCCAAAACTAGGGCAGTCAATGCAAGTCAAACCTGTGGACAGATTGCCTTGATTTTTGTGCCAAATTTGCGGCCTGCCTAGGAGAGGCATCTACACCAAAACCTCACCCTTGATGAGTCAACACTTGGTCAACGCAGGTCAAAGAGACCTACAACAACTTTTGCATCCTCCTTGCCCTAATGCGTCCTCCTTCCCACGTGTGAGGTGCTCCTTGTATAACCCAAAGCTAAGGAGAGAGAGAAAAGAATGAGTGAGATGAGATGATGAGAAAATGAATCAACCTCTCTTGTATTTATATGATTCACTGGGCATGTGTGCCACACATTTAACTGCTGGCCGACCTTGACAATTTGTCAAGTAAATACAAATAAATTCATATCTCCATAAATACTTGTCGAATCGGGATGATCTTTAGATCAATCCTACACCTCTCGACAAGAGGAATCTAGGAAAAATATCAACTTCCATAAATGAGGTGACCCACATGGAGTTTGGTGCCCAGTCTCTTGCTTGTAAAGGCCTCCTCCGTTGTAACACACTCCAACACTCTGTGCAGGCTTTGGTTCTGCAAGAAAACTGTTGTATTGCATGCGTCAGCCCAAAGAAACTTAGGCAATGCCCGGTCATGCAACATGGCTTTGGCCGCTCCAACGATGGCCTTGTTCTTGCGCTCTGCCACCCTGTTCTGCTAAGGGTCATATTGTGGGTCAACTCCCTTCTGATGCCCTCCTTGGCACAAAACTCCTTGAAGGCATTTGAGGTGTACTCCCCATTGTTATGTGATCTCAATGCCTTGATTTTTTTACTAGACTGGTTTTCAACCAAGGCCTTAAGGCTTAAACTCTTCAAACTTCGAGAAGATTTCGTCCTTCTTCTTCATGAAGAATATCCAAGTCTTTCTCGAGTGATCATCTATGAAGGACGAGAGGGATATTAAAGAGCAGGGACCATAAACATCTGAATGAACAAGGTTCAAGATGCCCTTGTCCCTATTATCTCTGCTAGGAAAAGAGGTTTTAGCATACTTGCCAAGTGTGCAACCATGCGCCATTGTGCAAATGACCCATGCGCCTATGCCATAATCCCCAAGCTCCCTACCTGAGTCAATATTCCCTGTGCTGGTCAATGTTGCAGCTGTCCCAAACCGCAATCTGTAGAAGTTCTTATGTCTGACCCCAATCTACTTAGCCACCTTGGAGTTTGAGGCTTTTATAAACACCCTATGCTGTCTGGAGGTCACCTTGTACCACTTATCCTCCAATGTTGAAACTGAAATGAGGTTCTTCTTGAACCCTGGAATGTAAAGGACATCTCTGAGAAACAAAGGGTTTCCTAATTCCCTCTCAAATCTGACTGTACCAGTGCCTTTGACTCGGTACTTCCTGTCATCTCCCATCTCAGTATGGAACTGCATGTCCTTCTTTGTCAGTTTGCTGAAGTAGTTATTGTTCCTCGTCATGTGACAGGAAGCACCGTTCTCTACATACCATAAGCTGGTAGCCATTGAGCCTGCTATGCAAGCAGTGAATGAGAACTCATGCTCAAAATGAGAAGAGAACTCGTCTATCTCTGCAGAGGCTGCTACTTGGTCCTTCTTGGATCGTTTCTTCCTCTTGGGGCACTTAGTAGCATAGTGCCCAAACTGGTGGCACGAAAAGCACTTGATCTCGCTGAGATCTTTCTTCTTCCTCTTCCCCTTGGAGCTCGACTCACCACCACCACTATTCTTCTCGCCCTTTCACTTGCCTCCTTTGCTGGAAAGGGAAAAGTTCTTTTCATCTTCATTCTTGGTGTGAGACCCTGACTGAGCATGTCTGTGAAGCTCTTCTTGGACACAGTCACCCCATAGTTGCTACCAGTTCGAAAGCTTCTTCCTGGCACATATTTTGTTTGTAAAAAATTCCCAAGCCTTAGTGAAACCCATCAGGACAATACTCACTAGGTCTCTATGTTAGTTTTAGGTATGTTCTATGCTAGAGCAATTTATTTCAATTTTCACAGTTAGTTCAATATCTTTTCCAGATTAGCAATCACATCAGTATTAAAGTAAACTGCAGATAGAACATAAATATAAATCGCAGAATACAAGCCAAGACAAGAGGACACAAGATGTGGCACCAGCCAGGGACAAACCCCAATGTGGGGAAACCCTTGATCAATTCTTCTTTTATGTTCTTCAATAGTTCAGTAGAGAAAGAGAGAGAGATAGTACATTTACAACAAAAGTCAACACTTTGACTTTCTATATCTATATGAGATCAGTTGAAAACATGTTGCTTCAACTATTTCTCCAAGGTGACTCCTTCACCTATCATAGTGCTGCATCTTGTCCTCTACGTATTGCACCATGCTGCACTAATCATGACCATGCTATGCACTTCATGTTGCTGCTCCTGTCACTGAGCTGCTCCAATCATTGACCTGTTCTTTATCACGGATCTGCACCCTCATTGCTGATCTGCACTCAATGCCTGCTATGCTGCATTTCATCATCAGTTGCACTTGTTGTTACATCATGCAGCAATAAGTATATCAGCCTTAGCTGCTTGCTATGGCTTGCAGCCTAGCAAAGCAGCTAGGCTATACTTCCTGATTCCTTCCAGCAGACCTTCAGCCATTACTGCCACATGTTATTGCTGCTGTCCCATAGCTGCACATGTTATTGCAGCTGTCCCATTACCATTGCTTCCACATGTTATTGCAGCTCCCCCATTACCAGCACATTGCAGCTCCTATGTGGCAGTGTATAGAATCTCCTCATCAATGAAGAGGCCTCTCCAATCAAACAAGTCAAAGCACAAGTTACCATACTTTGCACTTCTGTTTATGGGCAGTGTTTTGGTCACTGGTTAGGGCTCCCACTGTAACCTACAACAATCCAAGTCATGCCCAAAACACACCTTTAATTCGTGCGGCTTCCTCTTCTTTTCAAGTTATGTGACCTCGCTGTTTGAGGAGGCACCTACAGCTCTTTGTTTGATCCGCAAAACAGCACCTACAGGCCTGCGGCCTAGTCACAACAGAACAGTCCCTTACTCGGCCTGTTTTAGGAGGAATCCCTGTGTTTACTAACCCAGAATAGTCCCTTACTATTGCGGCCCTCCAGCATGGTGCTTCGGCCCTCCTTCTAGCACTTGGTTACCTAAAAACGTCCCTTCAAACTCGCTGGCCTGTTTTCCTAATTGCGGCTAGGGCACCCTTCTTAGGATTGCGGCTAGTTTTTGTCTCCTTTTCTTTGTCCCAAGCACAGTCTCCTTCGCATCAATTGTAGACTGAATGTGAGCCTTCTTCTTGCTGCGTACTAGACTTCTCCATGACAGCTTCTAGGGCTTCTTCCATGGCTGCATTTAGATCTAGGGCATCATAGGCCAGCGTATACTCTTAGTGTCTCTCCTTCACCAAAACCCCAAAGATGTGGAGAGGAGGAGATCACAGGAAGAGTATGTGAGTGTGTCAAATGACTTTAAGTCCTCTTCTATTTATACTAAAAACGTAGAGGTTGAATGGACATGACTGTTGGGCTTCTGAGCCTACATAACATGCTGGCCGACTTGACAATTTGTCCATAATCAAAATAAATTCATATCTTCATAAATACTTATAGGAATTGGATGATCTTTAGATCAATTCTACACCTCTCAATGAGAGGAATCCAAGAAAAATATCCGCTGCCATAAATAAGATGACCCACATGGAGTTTGGCCCTAGTTGCCAATTTTAACACTCTATCTGGAACTGTCTCGCCCACACCAACTAACTTGTCCCTTACTTGGGTAAACATGGTGAGGTAAGACACCATTGAATCTTACTTGGTCATTCTGATGGTTCTTAGTTTATCCTTCAGCACTAACTTTCTGGCCTCACTCGAACCCTGATAGAGGCCAATAATGGCTGTCCATATAGTTTTGGCTAACTTTTTGTTGGTCAAGTGAGGGATGATGTGGTCTTTGACTCCTTCCAAGATGATTCTCCTCACCTTGGCATCTTTTCTGTTATGTTGAGTCAACTGCTGAGGGTCATTGGGTGTGGCTTGGACATAATCCACAAACTCCCACACCCCTTGTTCCTCTAGCACCACGCCAATCCTCTCACGCCATGAGCAGAAGTTGGATGCATTGTCCAACCTATCCTTAAATCTGAGACTTTGATAAGCCATATTGCCAATTTGCACTGTCCAGAAATCTTAGCGGCCAAGTCAAACTGGTGAACTCACTCCCTCTAAATCGCAGAACCTGCTCTTGAAGATAAAAACATGCCTGGTCTTCAATCAAAGGCTAAGCTCTGCTACCATGTTAGTTTCCCTTAGAACCCAATCACTGATTTGCAATTTTCTAAGTGTGCAGCCAGAAATGTAAATACACTGAGTTTTCTAACATAACATACACAATGAAATTAAATAGAATTGAAGACAAGAACACATTCAACACATAAGACACAAAATATACCCAGGAAACCCGAACTCTAGGGAAAACCTGCACACTGTGAGTGTTTTCTATTATCTCAACAAAAGGTTATCTTCAGAAATTTTTACAGCAGGGGAACACTTCCCTTTCACAACAAAAAACCACTGATCAGCTTCTCAAAGAAAATCGAACACCCTCCCGTGCACTTGCTCTATTGTATGACCGCGCAGTATGGCCTTCTTGTGCCTCATATGCGCTGTATGGACGTGCAACTTGTCCTCTCCGCTCCCTTGTGCGAACGATACAACTGCACTGAAGCTGACTGAGTTAGGGCTATTCGGCTCTCTCTCTCTCTTACTCCTCCTTGGTTGTTGAATCTCTGCTGTCCGCTGAAACCCTAGTCTTCTTTGCTGAGATAACACACACTCTTGTGCCAAAAATTAATCTGGCCACTTCTGCGCCCTATTCCCTCTTATTATTTGACCTGCGCCCCACCAACACTCTTATGGTTGAGATTAAAACTAGATGCAGGCCTGAGATTAAATCATAAGTTGACTTTAGGATTTTTTAATTTTCCCAAGTCCCAACTTTAGGAAATAGTTAAGTAAATTAATATTCTGCTAAGTGGCTATCTTGTGAGTCCCTTAGCTAGCCTTAGCACCTAGGCAAGCAAAACCCTTACTGCTCTACTCCAATCAACAAAACAAAATCTTGATTTGACATGTTAAGCTTTTTCTACATCATTTTAATGCTTAGAGGGTGATATTGATAATGAGGATCCCAATATAGACAATGATTTTGTTGATATTTAGGTATTTGTTGTAGCATGATTTTTTTGGGCTCTAGATGCCATCTAGAGCCTCCTTGTTGATGTATTTTTGGTTTAGAGATGGATTACACTTGTGCTATTTTGGTTATATGCACCCTTACTTGCTATATAAATACGAAACCTTGCATATTTGTGTATTAATGGTTTGGATTAATATGGATGCACATGAACATATTTGTTTTTTAATTTTTATACAAAATTTGTATATTTATGTACCTTTTGGTCGACTGGTTTTTCTCTGGTTCTGGTCGGGCCCACATTTTTGGGCTCTACCTGTTTGATGAACAGTTCGGTTCTGATAACATCGGACACAACCTGCTTGATGTCTTTGTGACCTTTTCTTAATTGCAATCTTACTAGAAAAACAATGTGCTAGGTGTGTCATTTCCCTCTGAGAATTTTGTTCCACGTCATCCCCTGTTTACAATTTCTTCCACATTAATATGGCTAAAACTATGATTTGTTGTCTTTGTGATGCTTTCTTGTTTCAAAGCTTTCTAAAAATTAAAATGGCATATCCATTATTGAGGACCCGGTTCCATGTTAACATGTCTATGACTTATCTGTTATTTGTCTGTTTATCAAGATATACATTACTCTTAACAAGCGAGCGAGTGTTTCTGATACTTATTCCATCTTTTTTTTCTACAGTGTTATAAAAATTGTGCTACAATTTTGCAAAGAGAATTCTTTGCACCAAACATTTCAAACACTGCAAAATGAATGCCAGGTTTCTCTTAATACTGTGGACAGCCTTGAAACATTTGTAGCAGATATCAATAGCGGAAGATGGGATGTGATACTGCCACAAGTTGCACAGCTTAAGCTTCCTAGAAAGAAGCTAGAAGACTTGTATGAACAGGTATAATGCAACGAACCCTGTAGAACATTACTTCAGTTCGCATGGTTTTAGCTGAGTGTAAATGAGAGAACCAGAAGATTGAACTTCATAATTGGAACCGAGTGAATTCAGATAATTGTGTAACATTGTGGAAGTAAAATTGTATGCATGAGATTTAATAAATGTTTTTCCATGACTTTTTATTTTATTATTGAATCTTCAAAAAGGAAATCGTACTCTATAAAATGGATGTGAATGCTGAACACTTAATCTTATTGCTGGTGGAGTAAAAAAAGTTTGCTTCAGTTGAAGTTAGAAATTCAAATTTTAACATTTGTTAAAATGTTCCTTGGGGTTCATCTCTAAAATGCTGGATGAAAGAAACGAGGGGAAATTGCTCCCATTCTTAGAATCTTCTTGTTGCATACAACCCTAGTTGTTTCATATTTTGCACATCATTTTTCTCATTGCTGTTCTTGACTCTAGATCAGTCTACCATTAGAGGCCAGCAAAAGTGCACTTTCAATTGAAGGTAGCAAATGTGTATTGGGTTGATGTAATAGACTAGGGCCATTTTCTAGTTTTTCTTTGCTAGGGTTTTAATCATTCTCCACAGCATT
>APFE030376149.1:44112-78485 GCA_000404065.3 Pinus taeda | reverse complement strand
TGGTTGACTACCATCTGTAGGAACTTCTTGATGATCAGTATCTGAGACCTGTTCATGATCTAAACTTGAACCCTGTTCATGTTCTGATTCTGAAACCTGTTCATGACTAGTATCTGAACTATGGTCATCATGACTATCATTAGAAATGCTATCAAACTGAATGTGCTGAAAGTCAGATACATCATCCTGTTTCAATCTACTATCTACATCTAACTGTACAAGAGAGGATTCATTAAACTTTACATCTCTGTTGATGATGATTTTGCGGGTAGTAGGATCCCACAATCTATATCCCTTTGTTCCAACACCATACCCAACAAAGATATGCCTTTTAGACTTTGGATCTAACTTAGTTCGCTGATGTTTAGGCACTAGAGCATATGCATCACAACCAAACACTCTGAGTTTAGAATAGTCACAAGGGTGTCCTGTCCATACCTCTTGCGGAACCTTGCAGTCTATTGCCGTTGATGGAGATCGGTTTATCACATAACAAGCAGTTGCCACTGCTTCCGTCCACAACTCCTTCGGCAACCCGGCGTTACTCAGCATACACCTTGCTCTCTCTAGAAGAGTTCTGTTCATGCGTTCAGCAACTCCATTCTGCTGAGGAGTATAAACCGTGGTCTTATGTCTCTCGATCCCTGCATCCTTGCAATAGCTGTCAAACTCCTTGGAGGAAAATTCACCACCATTGTCAGTTCTTAAACATTTTATAGTTCTACCAGTGTTGTTTTCTACCAATGCTCTAAACTGCTTGAAAACTGTAAAAACATCAGACTTCTTTTTCAACATGTAGACCCAAACTTTCCGAGAAAAGTCATCAATGAATGATACAAAATAAGACGAACCACCATATGAAGCTGTAGGAGCTGAACCCCACACATCTGAATGGATATAATCAAGTATACCTTTACTAGTATGTTTGCCTGTTTTAAACTTTTGTTTACTTTGTTTACCAAACAGACAATGTTTACAGAAATCCAATTTTCCAGATCTTAGATTAGGAAGTAACTTTCGGTCAGCCAAAATTTTCAATCCTCTTTCACTCATATGCCCCAATCTTTGATGCCATAATTGAATGGAACTACTGTCATGTTCAGACACAGACACATGATCTGACCCAGTTCTACCTTCTAACTGAAATAGATTTCCTACTTTCTTAGCCTTCATCACTAGTAAGATACCTTTATAGATTTTCATTACTCCACCTTGAATTACAGTTTTATACCCATTTGAATCAAGTGCTCCTAATGAAATCAAGTTTTTCCTTAAATTTGGTACATGCCTCACATCAGTTAATATTCTAGTTGTTCCCTCAAACATTTGTAGTTGTATGCTTCCAATCCCAACAATATTACATGTTACATCATTACCCATGTACACAACTCCATCATTAATTGATTTATATTCCTTAAATCATTCTTTATGGATACACATGTGGTTTGATGCCCCGAAATCTAGCAACCAATGTTGACCATGATTTGACACATTAATTGATAATACTTCATCACTCATACATGAACCAGATATCGAACCTGTATATGTCGTATTTGCCTCCTTCTTCTCTGTTGAAGACTCTGCTTTTGAAGTTTGTTGCTATCGCTTCCAGCAGTCCTTCTTTAAATGCCCTGATGTGCCACAAAACCAACACTTTAGCTTACTCTTCTTCCCTTTCGACTTTGAACGTGAGTTGCTCGGCTTCCTGGGGCATCTTTCTTTTGAACGACCTCTAACCATCATAGCTTCTGATGTAGAGGTTTCGGAATGCAACTTCCTCCTTGTTTCTTCCGATAATAAGGATGCAACTACATCATCAAACTCAATAGTTTCTGATGAATTAAGACTTATAGAAGTAACAAAATGATCCAATGACTTGGGCAACAAGCACAATAAAGTAATAGCTTTATCCTCGGATGGAATTTTTACTTCTATACTTTGTAATTGCACAAGAAAAGTATTAAAAGCATTTAAATGATCAGCAATCGATGTACCTTCCTTCATTCGCAAACCGTACAACTGTCGCTTCAGGAGAATCCTATTGGTTAAGGATTTGGTCATGTACAGTTTCTCCAGTTTCGTCCACAAACCAACCGTTGTTGTCTCCGACACAATATTAAACAGGACATCATCAGCTAGACACAGTCGAATAGCACTAATCGCTCTTTCATCCATCTCGTCCCACTCACTATCTATGATGTTGTAAGGCTGTTTGGACTTGCCCAAAAACGCCTTTGCCACGCCATGTTGGACAAGCAAATCATGCATCTTCACCTTCCAGATCTCAAAATTATTCTTGCCATTAAACTTCTCAATTTCAAAACGGCCACTTTGAGTTTTCGCCATTTGTATCAATCAAAAAACAATAATCTCCAATATCCAACTTTAAATACTAGCAATAAAAAAAAATTGCCTATGCCTTTCTGCCTTTGCCTTAAAAAAAAAAAAAAAAAAAACTGCCCTTTGCACTTATATTACTTTGATGTCTTTAATTTTTTAATCTTTACCAATTCAACGATCTGGCTCAAACCCTAGTTAAAGAGCTGAACCTGCATCATCTAATTTGTTTCTGCAAACTAATATGGTATTTAAATATTCCTCTCAGTCTATATCATTGAGTTGAAAGCGTTTTGTTCAAGAGTCTTTTGGTGATCCGTTAATATAAAAGAGGTCCACGGCTATTATATTGAACAGGCAGATAACCAGATCTACACAATAATCAGCCCTCTCAATCGGCGTCCAAACAAAAAATTTCAATACACATGAACAGACTCGTGCTTATGCGCATTGGACAGGGAAACCATTTAATGTGTATAAATTGTGCAGGTGTTTGTTTTAAAAAAAAAAAAAAAACAACAAAAAACATACCTCAACGTAGGTATGACAACACTCCAACCAAAAGTTATATCAGCGACCAACCACAAATTATATCACACATACACAGCGAAAATTAAACACGCACCAAGGTAACCTTCCCTACGCACTATGCACCAGCAATGTTTTATGAAATACGCACCAGCAATGTTTTATGTAATACGCACCAGCAATGTTTTATGTTGAACCACACGCTTCAAATCTCCATTTGAATCAAGGTCGTAATACCTCCACGTGCATAAAAAAAATGTGTAAACTCCACGCAACAAGTTTGTAAACTCCATGCAGAACTGTGTAAACTCCACCAAATAAGCGCTCCGGCACATCAGCACTCCGGCACCAGCACACGCTCCAGCAACACATTCCCACACTCCAGCGCCTTGGCGGTCCACCAAATGTATAACAGCGTAGCGCTCCACCAAAGATATAACAGCGCTCCAACACAGTTCCAAGATGTTATACGCACCAGCATCAGTATTCACACGCAGGCTCAGCGCTCCAACAACACCTGCGCTCCAGCACGCTGCCTGATCCACGCATCAACTGCGCTCCACCTCCAACATTGCTCTGATACCACTTGTTGGTAAGAAGATGCACAGCTAAATTAAAAACAAATACACAATAGACTTAATCAAGCACATAAAGACATAGCTTTTAACGTGGTTCACCCAACCAATCTGGGCTACGTCCACACAACATAGGCATCGGCAATTTATTAATCAAAACAGGAGATTACATCATGAAATCCTCACAAAACTCTCACACCCTTACCCAACATCTGAATGGTTGCCTGTTATATAGCAAAGAGAATCTAACAACCTCATTAACTCACTCACATCAAATATAGGAGGCATTAACTCCCTCCCAACAAACTGGAGTTAATCTAGGAACTGAATTTATATTGTTGTCACCTTCATAAATTTATAATAAATTAATACTTTCCATACATATATATATTTCTCATTTTTCCAAAATTATTTATAATTAAGAAATCATATATAATACTATGTCACTAGTTAAAATATAAATCCCAAAAATTATTGTCAACTCATTTAAAATAAGTATTTAATAATATTTGTCAACTCATTTAAAATAAGTATTTAATAATATTGTCACAATATATTATTAAAGTTGTTTTCATTTCATCTGTGAAAGTTTAATATTATATTTTATATCAAAACTGAGTTTTATTCAAAATTGTTCTACTCTCATTTCAAATCAATATTTAATAACACTGTAACTTTTTAAATTAAAAAATAATTAAATTTTTAAATTAATATTAATTTTTCATGAAATTGAAAGTATGACATTTTGATGTGTGTGATTTTTTTGCTATATAATAACACAATCAAAATAATGTGATTAATATATATGATAAGTATATATCAATCACAATACATAAATACATGTAATCAATATAGGTTTATAACTACACATAAATCACATTATTATTAAATTTGTATAATAAGATTTATTAGTTTTATATTATTACTATATTAATATTATATAATATAACTTTAAAGGTAATATATTAATGGATACATGAATATTATAAACTCTTACGATGTAAGTATTATATATAATATTAATATTAATATATTATAATTATAAATAATTATTATTACTATATAATATTATGACATTTATATTTATTAATATATTATTATAATATAAGTATGAGGTATTAGTATTGGTTTTAATATTGAGTTTTTTGTATGTGTTTTTAGTAGAGAGTTTTAATACTAATATTAAAGTTTAAATTTAGTAAGGGTAAGTTAAGTATTTGAATGAATGAGTAAGCTTAAATAAATATTGAAACTATATATTAAATTTAATATTATAAATTTTAATATTAAACCTAATATTATAGATGTAATCTTAAACAATAACATTTCAACAATAATTGTCACTTTGTAACAATGTTTGTCACAAGATAATGTTGGATAGATTTATATATGATTCCAACATCACAATATTAAAACATAATCATAAACCCAATATCATAAACTCTAATGTAATGTAACATTGTGACATTGATTGTCAAATTGATTGCCACTTTGCAACAATGTTTTTCATAGTGTGTCATTCGATATATTTTTGTACCATTTACATCACAATATTAAACCTAATATTATAAACCATGATATTAAACCCAATATTATAAACCCTAACTTGAAGTGTCACAATGTGACATTGAATAAATTGCAATGAAATGTAGCATTATGACAATGATTTTCACACTAATTATTGCATTGCGAGAAATGCTTGTCACACTGTGGTGATGGATAGATTTATGTACCATTTCGACATCATAATTTTAGACACTAATATTAGACTAAATATTATAAACACTAATCTTATGAAATCAATATTATAAACCCTTATATTAAACCCAATATTATATATGCTAATATTAAACATAATATTAAACCAAATATTATAAACTCAATATTATGAACTCTATATTATAAAATTTAATATTAAACCCATTATTATAAAGCCCAATATTAATACCCAATATTAAACACTAATATTCGACCCAATATTAAAAACCATTATATTAAACCCAATATTGCAAACCCTAATTTTATAGTGTCACAATGTGATGTTGGAAAAATTTGAATGTAATGTAACATTGCGAAAATTATTGTCAAATTGATTTTCACATTAAGACAATGTTTGCCACAATGTAACATTGAATTGATTTATGTACCAATCCAACTTCACTATACTAAACCCTAATATTAAACCAAATATTCTAAACACTAACATTACAAACCCAATATTATAAACTGTAACATTAAACATAATATTAAAAACCATTATATTAAACCCAATATTCTAAACCCTATTATAACCTTAATATTAAACCCCAATTTTGTAATGTCGCAATGCAACATTGAATAAATTGTAATGTAATACAAGATTGCAACAATGATAATTAGATTTACTGTGGCATTTTGACAACATTTGTAACAGTACTATGTTGGATAGATTTTGTATCATTCCATTGTCACAATATTATAGTTTAATATTAAACCAAATATTATAAACCTTGCCATTATATAACCCAATATTGTAATCCCTAAGATTAATATTATAAACCCAATATTATAAACCTCATATTATAAACCTAATATTAAATCCCAATTTTGTAATGTCACAATACTATGTTGAATAGATTCCAATGTAATGTAATGTAACATTACGACAACGATTATGAAATTATTGTAACATTGAAATAATATTTTTCACATTGTGATGTTGGATAGATTTTTTTATCATTCCAACATCACAATATTAAACCCTAATATTAAACCAAATATTATAAACCTTAAAATTATAAAACCAAATATTAACATTATAACCCCTAAGATTAATATTAAACCCCCTAGGTTTCTAAAATTTAAAATTAATATTATAAACCCATTATCAACCTAATATTAAACCATTATAAAATTAATATTATAAACCTAATATTAAACCCTAGTTGTGTAATATTGTAGTGCGACGTTGAACGAATTACAATGTAATGTATCATTGCAATAATGATTGTCTGATTAATTGTCTCATTTGAGAAATATTTGTCACAATGCGATGGTAGATAGATTTTGTACCATTCCAATGTGACAATATTAAACTTTCATGTTAAAAAAATATTATAAACCCTAATATTATCAAATTGAATATTATATACTCTAAGAATAATACTATAAACCCTAAGATTAATATATTAAATCCTAAGTTTAATATTTTAAACCTTAGGATTACAAACCCTAATATTAATGTTATAAGCCCTAACATTATAAACTATTAGCTAATATTATAAACCCCATGTTTATATATTAATCCCCAGATCTAATATATTAAATCTTAAGATTAATATTATAAACCCTAGCATTAACATTATATACCCTAGATATTATAAAACCTAGCATTTATATTATAAACCCTAGAATTAATATTATAATGTCACAATATTAAACCCTAATATTAAACTAAATATCATAAATCGTAACATTATAAAAATAATATTAATATATTAAACCATAATTGTTTAATATATAAGGTTTCTGATATTAGAGTTTAGAATATTGATTGTAATATCAGGATTTATAATTTTTGGTTTATAATTTCAATATTTATCAGTAGCATTATTTAACCCCCTACCATTATGAATGCAATATACCTTCCCAATTTAAAAAACCCCTACTTCCACTAGATATTGTAGGTATCGATTTTTTCACTTACATTTTTTATACCTCTTTATATTTTTCATTAAATTAAACTCCATATTTATATTTGCCAATATAAAAACCCTTTACCCCATGTTATATGCTCAATATATTATATCATGTTTTCCTCAACATATATCCCCCAATATGAACATACATGGTATAGTATTTCTTACCCAGTGAAGCCCCCGTGAAGGCTACACTCTGTTGCGGGATTTTATCCCCTAAGGCTCTTGGGTGGAACCCTAGCAGACTGAAAGTTGTCTAAATCAAGAAACATGCACACACATAGCCATTATGCTAGAAAAAGCTATTTCTAAGGTGAGAAGGACGTACCTCAGGTCCTACATTTGGGTAGTTCCTCAAGGGTGCAAACCCTTCTTCACTTCCCTTCCGCTCCTTTGCCCTGCAAAAACAACAATTCCAAGGAATGCAACAGTATATGGACAAAGATTCACATGAAAATCATCTTTATGTTATACGAGAAAGGAGTTAGTTATAAACTTTTAGACATCCTTTCATACATGAAATTCAAACATGAACATCATTAACACAAAGAAAGAAGCATATCGGGAACAAGACGTGTTTCTTTATTAGACAAATAGAATAGTACAAAAAAAAGAGCAATATCACCTAAACCACTTCTGCAGGCTCAAAGCTCAGCCTCCTTCTGGATCCGTCCCGCCTCAAGCCTCTAGTAGCTCTCCTTCCAATACTCACTCCAAGATGTCATAACTAAGGGATGAACATCCAATCACAAGGAAACAAGGGTTTCCTGTACAAAATGGGGGAAGTGCAGAAGGCACAAGGGTCTTCAGACCTGATCAGGGGGAAAACGCAGTATAATAACCTTGCTCTATATTCTCTCCTCCCTTAGGCCTTCCATTTGGTGTCTTTTTATACCAATTCCAAAGTAGTTTTTTAGTTAGGAATTGGTTGGGGACAGTTGAGGCCACGGGCACTAACAGGTGATCAGCAGGTAAAACCCGCGATCTCCGCCCGAAATAAGGAGTCTTATATTTTTTTAAGTGTTTTAATACATATACGCGGGTTGGGTATATATGAACCCGCGTATACACGCGTTTAACTCAGGGAAATGTCGTGTACAGGGAATAAAACACTGTTTTTTAGATTTTGGACCAGGTCTGGAAGGAGGGGTTGCCCTAGGCCATGGGTGTAGCATCACAAACCATAATGGTGAGATTTGGAGCTATAACAGATGCCCCTAATATATGAGGTCAGAAGGGGTACATGATGGCCGAAATATATTAAGCAAGTACATGGAAAGGAAATCTGCCAAAAGCCGAGGAGTACTTCACCAGAATTCAGCCTGCCAAGCCAAAAAAGAAGATCAGAAAAAAACATTGTCTGAGGCAGGCATACCCATGCTCAGAGAAAGCAAAGCATGTCCGCATATCAAGTACAAGCGGATCCACTAAGTATACAAGTATAAATGACTGGAAAATACATAATGGATCATCTGATCATGATCGAACAAGTACATGTATGAATATCACATATAAACTGTCAATGATGCTGGAAGATACAACGGATCAATGATATCAAAGACTGATCCCAAGAGGTACCAACTGAACATGATGGATAAGGATGGTACTGTACTACAAACTTAGGTGCCAGCATATAGAATGTCCCCATGACTGACTGCAACATATAAGGTGGAATGGTATCAACTAGCAGCAACAGGAGCAACTGTCAAGTGAACCAATGAATGCTGATACAACCTGAGGTCTTCACCGACCGCCATGGTACATTTCTACACTATGGGAATAAATGATCTGAAGTCGACCATGTGAGAAATCGTTTGATTACCGGTCATTGATGTATACTGTTAAGAAATGCGAGACTACTCACCGATAATGATAATGAGCGTCAAGGTACCCAGTACAAACTAACAAGTGCGAATAAATGAGTTGAAGTCGAACACCTGTAAGGATCTATCGATCAGGAGACAATGATGGTTTCCCACTATCGATAGCGAAGGATCTGCCACTAATGACTGCAAACCCCAAGGTACTGCCAGATGGACTCTAGATCTTTGCCCCAGAGCAATGAGTCGGAGTAGATAGGGAAAGATCCGCTAGAAGGAAGGCATTAAGGCATCCTTCATCAATCTAGCGCGAGTGTAACCTGTAGGCCAATAATGTGGAAGGAATCAGACGAAGAAAGATGTAGTAACCAAACTGAGGTACATTTCCGGCGTACACAAGATGTAGCTAGCGCACGGCAGAAATCCTCTGAACCAACCAATAATGAAAGCTGACACAGAGGCGGGGTATCCACCAATAGGGTCAAATGGAAACCAAGGTACCGCACGAATCCCATTGTGTGATAATGTAAGCTGACGTCGAACATAAGGGAAACCACTCAGTCAAAGACCCATAATACTGATCGATGCTAAGCACAAGGTAACCTATCAATAATGAAAATAGGGCCAGGGTGCAACTCTAGGCCTGCCCTCAGAGCAAGATGTCGTCGTCGATAAGGACAAGACCCGCCCGCAAGAAGTCAATGGGGACCTTCTCAAACCAGCACGAGTAGAGGACCAATATAACTGATGTGATGTAAGACATGACACTGACAACCGGGATGGCCGACTGAAAAATGAGTCAAGAGACACCGCAGAGAGGCGGACTCAGGCTAACTTCCCTTGAACAAAAGCACAACTCAATGTGACTATGGCAGCATATGATGAATCTGTATAAGTTTGTCATGCAGGAGACATGAACGAACCCTCCATATGATTGGAAGAGATAACCAATCGGGGGAGAACTGACTCGATAACAATGGTTATGGCGAACCTAAGTCAAACTAAATCCCACCCAAGCGGAGGAGACTTTGTTTTGAGTGCTTTCTTCAAGGGCAACACGACTGACTCTAGCTGCCAATAATAGGTGGAAATACTGTCTCGTTCCCGCTCTTTTTGAAATATTTAATTTTTTTGTGTTTTTCTGTTAAGCTCAAAAAAGAATAAAAGAATGCTATGGTATAATGGAAAGGACGAGTGTCGGTGAAACAGATGATCTAGTTCCTGGGAGGGGAACATTCCTATGCTCAATGTAGGGAGGCGAAAACTGGTTGGTGACACTCAAAGGTATGTCCTTTCCACGAGTCAAGGTATGTCAAGTTGCAGAGGTTAAAGGTATGCAAGGTTGATTTTTTGCAGATGTCATGGTCAAAATTTGGTTTAAACATGAGTCCAGTGAAGCTGGCTCTAGGCCAAAAGGTGCAAATGGTCAACATGCAATGCAGCAGTACAACTCAACACAAAGGAGCCTCTAGGGTATAAGGCCAGAACAAAGCGAAGAAGCTAAGAGGAATGAGTCTTCAACGCTTAAGTCATCGCGGGACTACAGAGGACTCCCAAGCCTACTCAAATTGAAGCACCATGGGCAACAAATGTCAGTGAGGTGCTAACTACGATGCCCATGTAAAGGATGGCTCTACCATTGTGTCATGATTTAAAAACGGCGAGTGAAGATGGCTTACGAACCATAACACAATGGGATCGACCCTATGGCAGATGTATCGACTGATGGAGGCTAGTATGCATAATGCAACGGAAAAATAGTGTCCCTAACCTATATGCCAGTGAAAAAACGATACCTGCCATGACTGGTCAGCAGTCATGGAACCATCTCGAAAAAGTCGAAAAAATGTCCAAAATGTCCTGTAAAGCAAACCAATCTCAACACTCCAAGCTCCCAAGTTAAAAGTGACATGAAACCAATCAAAATGAAAGTTTGAAAAAATTTTGTATTTTCAATACTTATAGATAGGATTTTGGACTCACCATTGTTACCGGTTGACTTGGAGAGCAAATATTTGGAGCAAAAGGAGCAAATTCTTCGTGCGTCGATTTCGACCGTTGAAATTCCACAAAATCTTCCAGGTAACCCTTACACTTAGCTTGCAATGCATTGTGATTAATTTTAATTTTTTTGATTGATGTTTCACCGTTGAACCATTGACTAAAATTTCACTGCGGCGTATACGCGGGTTGGTAATATGCAACCCGCGTACACGCGAACCCGCGTATACACCGCGAGCTAATTTAAATGAAAACTAACGGATGAAACCTCAATTTCTTTTCAGGATGCCGATCACATGGCGTGAAAGGGAACATGCAGCGGTTGATAATGAGGTTATGAATGATCCTCAAGCCTTAGACGCTTTACGAGGATGCGGCTTGCTCAAATTCTTCAAGCTGTCGAACATGAAAGCCAATGTGCAACTGCTTGAATTTCTCATTGGTTATTGGGATGTCGATGAGGAATCTTTTATGATAGATCAGATGCCACTCAAAGTGGAAGTGGAGGACATATATTTTATCACGGGCCTTTCCGGAAGGGGAGAGGTAGTAAAATCCCGGGGCAGGACGCGGAGTAGCCTCACTATAGAGGACTATGTACAGATATACTGCCCAGGACATCCCAAGAAAGTTGGGAGCCATATCTACATTGCACATGTGGAGATTTTATCACTACGGATCATCCTGTTCACCATAGCTCGGGTGAATGGATCATCTTCACTGCATCAGGCGTCACGGCTCAACATGAGTGTGGCAGTGGATGTCCTCAACACAGTGTTTGACGGTGTAACTCCTCTTCTGGCCAGCCAGAAGAGCCAGCTCACTCCATTAAGAGGGGAACAGACCAAAAACTTGGTTAACGGGACTACTTTCTGTGCACCTTCTTCTTTCCGAGAGGATTCCCGCATCCGACCCAGGGTAGCAGTTCCATCAGCACCCCAACCGATCCACGTATGGGTCGGTGGGCTGATCCTGATGAAACGTCTGGGGGTTGGGAGGTTCCCAGACTGTCCTTCGACGATGATTCTTCCTTGGGTGGGATCAACAGGATCATCGTCGTAGACCGACTCCCCTATTATGGCTGACTTCCGAGGAGATCCAGACTAGAATTACCAACGCAGATGCAGCATGGGGCGAGATCGGTAAGAATTTTTGATTTTATGATTTTTTTGGATTTTTCAAATATAATGATGCAATTTGAAAAATATATATTTTTGATGAGATTCAAATGACTGATATGATGATCATGATCCAGATATTGGGCCAGTGTGGCCGGATGGACTCCCGCGACACAGACAACGCGGCCGAGGAGCCGAAGAGGCGGTTGCGGAGACGGAGAGGACTCTACACAACGTCCAGCGACACTTGACTAGGCTGAGCTGTCGAGTACCGATCGCTGCTATAGAGGACCTTCCAGAGGATATGTAGCGTCATGTGGTTGGGATGCCACGTGATTGGGTTCGCACTTTTCGGCGTATGGCCAATGCTATAGTGACCTACTTGGCCGCTCATAAATCCAGCTATATAGGACCAATAGTTTACCCGCCACCACCTCTAGTACCAGCAGCAACAAGAAAAGTAGATGTTTTTTCAGTTGAATATGTAGTTGACTCTACAGCAACAGGTTCAGCATAAGTAGATCTTGTCGATTAAGCAAATGAACTAGTACCTTGTTATCGAGATGATGACCTTCGTGATCGAGTTGTGGATGATCCATATAGAGACACATATAGGGAACTAACCACTACACATGGGGAAGGGGAAATAACCACCACATTAGATAAAACCACCTATTGTAGTGATAGATATAGTGATCAAGATGAATATGATGATTTTAGGTCTAGAGGTGAATGAGCTGAAGGAGCTTTTCATGATTGATATAGAGTAAAAGAACCACCAGTAGCGATAGTAGTATATATAGCACCAAAAAAATAGATCATGTTGGTTCAGCACCAATAATAGTAACAGAGCTAAGATCATAGGTTTCTTTACCAAGAGAAACCACAAAGGCTACAGATGCAGAATCCAGAGTCCACCTTTCGTGTAGCCAGAGTCCACCTTTCATGTTAGAGAGCGAGATCCAGTCAGTTCCACATCCGAACAATATCTAGTCGCACCAGTAGAGTAAGAAACAACAGTTCTAACAAGATTCGATCCACCAGTACCGCTAGCAGCATATCCAGTAGGTAAATTAGTAGCATAGTAAGCATCCTAATCACCATATGCAGATCCTCCAGGTCGAGAACCAGTCCCAGGCATTGAAACACCAAGAGAAACTACAAGAGTAGTAGTAGAATCCTATGTTTATTCAATAGATTAAGAAAATGAACCAGGACCAGCAACATATAATCTAGAAGCTAAGGTAACACCATAAGCAAGGGAAGATCAAGACCTAGTAGAAACACTAACCAATAAAGTAGCATCTATAGTAGAAAGAGATGGAGATGCGTCGGGTGCAGTTTAAGTAGTTCAATTTCTAGATCAATACCTAGAAGCAGAAAAAGAACCAAGCCGAGAGATAACCCCTAGTTGACCAGTAACAATGTATCGCCATGATCGCCATTTTCTATCCCTTGTTACTCCAGTACTAGCATCCCATTCTTATTCCTTGCTAAATGCTTGTCTGAGACAGTCCATCCAAAAGCTAACATAATAGGATTATAATTGTTCACAACTGCAAGAACATAAGTATAACTAGGTGGTAAGGCATAGGTTCAATAAGGTAATGCACGGGAAGTATCGGAGCGAGTAGTTGCTTAAAAAATAGCATCAGCAAAGGAAGAAGCGTTATTAGTGAGTTTCTAATCCAATTGGAACCATTCCAGACCAAGATCAGGAGGCAGCATTCCTGAACTCCATAACAACCCCATATCTAGATTAGGTAGTAAACTGGGGAGAAAGAGTACGCTTTAAAGACAGTTTACCCGGAATCTGTTCATATGGAAGCAGTAGTCATTTCCATTGAGCCAGATGCAAAGCGAATCTAGGGTGCACTTTCAACATGGGCACCTATCAGGTACAGAATGGGAGGGGAAAGACCAGATGTTGTAGGTGTCAAGTCCATTAGGGCTAATGAACACTCATAAACCCGAGATGGCCAAAAATCAAGTTATATTAAGTTGGGAATTTTTCTCGTAAAATTCCAAAAAATCAAGTTATATTATGTTGGGAATTTTTCTCGTAAAATTCCAAAAACAAAATCACGTGAAGAGAGAACAATGCTCTGTTTTTCTCGAGGACCTTAACACAGGGAAGTTATAAAAAAAAATATTTTATGAGAACATAGTATTACACACCCACAAAAGCTTTGTATTCATTAATAAAAGACTCATACAAACTTCATCCTCTTAATAGAGGGATTCACCAAGAACTTCAAAATTACTCTGTCTCCTTTTGAACATATTTACACTCCTGTGTGTAAATTTTTCATTTACATTTACTGTTGTAAATGAAATTCTTACATATCATGTGTTGCATATATTTCTTCGCTCACTCCACTCTGTTCTTTTGTTTCGCAGTGTTGTGCATTTAATTATGAAAAAAATACTATGAACAACAACACATTTCAATACATATGTCTTCCTTGTGTCATAAAACCAAAAACTACACCCGTGGATGAAAAAATAATAAAATTGAAAACTTACCTACATTTACCAACCCATAGTAAATTTCATTTACTGTTTTACTCACAAAAACGGCGGTCAAAAATGAAACTTTTACTCCATGTCAATTTCATATTGCAGCCCTCTACTTCAACCATTTAATTATGCAATTTGCGATTTGCGATTTGATCGCATCGCAAAATCGCATTCGTTGTAAAACAGGGGAATGCATGAAACAAATGGGTGCAATCTGCGATATGCGATTGGATCACATCGCAACATCGCAATCGGCAGAAATCAAGTGAACAAATGGAGGTAGGTGCATGCATGCGATTTGCGATCTGCGATAAGATCGCATTGCAAAGTAAAATAATGTTGCACTTGAAATTATTATTTCAACACTCCTCTTTAATTTCAACTGCTGGCTTATGAGTTATACCCAGACATTTTCTAAAAAATTCAAAACTTTTCTCTCCCAATGGCTTAGTCACAATATCCGCAACCTGCTCCTGATTCTTGCAATGTTTTAAGACAATTTCTCCATTGTTCACCAATTCTCTAATGTAGTGGAACCTTGTATCAACGTGTTTCGTTCGTTTGTGAAACACAAAATTCTTGGAGAGGGCAATAGCTGAGTCATTGTCACAAAAAATAACCGTTGCATTTGGTTGCTCTTGGCATAGGCTCCTTAGCATCCTTCTCATCCAAACCGCTTGACACATTGTTGCTGTAGCTGCCACGTATTCTACCTCTGCTGTAGACAACGCTGGGTTGTTTCTTAGAAGCCCATGAAATTGCTCCTGAAACCATGTGAAAGAGATAACCGGTTTTGCTTTTCCGATCATCCACACTTCCAGCCCAATCACTGTCAGTGTAACCTGTCAACATGAAACTTTCAGAAGAGGAGTATAAAATACCAAACCCCTTCGTTCCATTCACATACCTTAGAATCCTCTTGGCTGACTCTCAATGAGTCTCTTTTGGTCTTTCCATAAATGTAGAGATTAAACTCATAGCGTGCATAATGTCTGGCCTAGTTGCAGTCAAGTACATAAGGCTGCCAACTATGCTCTTGTACAATTTTGGATCAAAACCCTTGTTGTTGTCTTATTTGGTCAATTTCAACCCCATTATAGTTGGAGTCACAACTGCCTTGCTGTCCTGCATGTTAAATCTCCTCAACACTGCTTCTATATATTTAACTTGAGAAATGAAAACACCATTTTCACTTTGGTCTATTTCAATTCCAAGAAAATATCTTAAGAAGCCCAAGTCAGTCATTTCAAATTCACTTTTAATGATTGCTTTGAAATCAGCAATGAGAAAATCATCATTGCTAGTAAAAATCAAATCATCTACATATAAAACAACAATAATAATCTTACCATCTTTCTCCTTTATGTAGAGTGTGGGTTCACCATCACACTTATCAAAACCATTCTCAATTAGATAAGCATCTATTATGTTGTACCATGCACTTGGAGCTTGCTTCAGCCCATAAAGAGCCTTCTTGAGTTCGCATACTTTATGCTCTTGGCCTTCAACTTCATAGCCTGGAGGTTGTTCAACATAAAATTCTTCTTTTAACACTCCATTCAGGAATGTATATTTAACATCCATATCTTAAATCTTCCATTTGTGTTGTGCCGCAATAGACAACACTGTTCTCACTGTTTCCATCCTTGCTACTGGTGCAAAGCTTTCATCATAGTCTTTGCCTTGTTGCTGCTTGTAGCCTTTCACAACAAGTCTTTCTTTGTGCCTGTCATTCTTGCCTTCAGCATTACTTTTGGTCTTATAGACCCACTTAACTCCAATGGCATCTTTACCTTTTGGTAGCTCAACCAAATCCCATGTTTTGTTTCTTTCTATGGCATTCATCTCCTCATCCATAGCTTCTATCCATTTCTTATCTTTAATTGTATCTTCGAAATGAATAGGTTCATCAACATGAAAATATAAAGCAAACAAGGAATTCATTCCCTCATCATAAATGTCACTTAAGTTTATGAACTTCTAACCTCTTTCATTTGGTGTGCAAGTGCTTGAAGATGCACTTGAATTTCCTCCTTGTGGTGTGCTTGGAGAAGCATTCTCATTTCTCCTCAAGGGTGTCGCTTGCTGCCCTTGTGTTTGCACTGCTGTTTGGGGAAGCATTTCAGCCATCTCATCATCATCTTCATCATGAGACAAACAGTTCTTAACATTTACTGTTTTCTCTATGCTTCCATCCCAAGCCTCCTCCTCAATGAATTGAACATCCCTGCTCACAAAAAACTTCTTGGTAGATGGGATATACAACGTGTAAGCTTTGGATTCCTCACTGTATCCAATGAAAATACATTTCTCCCCTTTGTTGTCCAACTTCCTCCTTAGCTGATCTGGAATGTGTGCATAAGCCACACATCTAAAAACTTTCATGTGGGTAACTTTTTTCTTTCTCCCACTCCATGCTTCTTCTGGCACTTTGTTCATGACTGCTTTTGTAGGACACCTGTTCAAAATATATACTGCACAGTTTACAGCTTCAGCCTAATACTCATTAGGCAAATTCTTTGCCTTCAACATGCTCCTCGCCATATCCATGATGGTCCTATTCTTTCTTTTAGCAACACCATTTTGCTGCGGGGTGTACCTAGCTGAAAATTGCTTGTGAATTCCATTTTCTCTACAAAACTATAGGGATTCCTTGGAGATATACTCACATCCTCTGTCAGTTCTCAAAACTTTGATGTGCAACCCACTTTGATTTTCAACAAGTGCTTTGAAATTGCGAAAATTTTCAAACACTTCACTTTTGTTCTTTAGGAAATAAACCCAATTTTTTCTAGTAAAATCATCAATGAATGTTAGAAAATATTGGCTGCGTGCAAGTGATGTAGCTTGCATTGGTCCACATAAATCTGAGTGGACAATTTCTAAGGGTGCTTTTTCCCTTATGCTTTTCCCTGATGGAAAACTTTCTCTGTGTTGTTTCCCCAAGATACAACCTTCACAAAGGCTGTCTGGTTTCTCTGTTAATGGTAATCCTCTTACCATTCCTTTTATGCTCAACAAGTTAAGACCTCCAAAGTTGAGATGTCCAAATCTCAAATGCCATAACCAATTTTTATCCTTTGGTACGCTTTGGTGAGCCTCTTGGGTAACTGTTGCAATTACTTTTTTGTTTTTCAAATCTGCCCTTATTCTGAGAGGGAACATCGTGTTCCTCGTCATCTTCACTTCAGCAATACATCGTTTGCTGGGTGCTCTATCCATGATGGTGCATACATCATTCAAAAAGAAAACATTGTATCCATTTTGAACAAGCTGCCCAATGCTTAAGTGGTTACATTTCATTCCAGAAACATAATACACATCTGCTATGGTTTTCTTTTCACCTTTCTTTGTAAATATTTTAACTTCTCCTTTACCCATAACAGAAATTTTACTATCAGTCCCAAGTGTGACTTGTGATTTCACATTATGATCTAAAGCAGAAAACAAAGCTATGTTTCCTGTCATATGGTTGCTGCAACCGGAGTCTAGAAACCATATGTCTCCACTATTTGTTTCAGCCATATTACAAACTAACAATACATTATCTTGGCTTATATTTTCTCCAGTGATATTTGCACTAGATCTATTGTTCATATCATGCTGTTTCTTCCTACATTCATTGGCATAGTGCCCATATTTTTTACAATAATAGCATTGGACATTGGATTTTTCATACCTTTGTCCTTGAGCATGATATTGTCCACTTTGTTGGTTGTTTCCTTGGCCTTGGTTCTGATTTGGATTGCTGCCTCTTCCTTGAGCATTTGTTGGACTATTTCTTCCACCTCTGTTTTGGCTTCTGCCTCTTCCTCTCTTGTTTCCTCTGCCTTGACCTTTTCCTCTTCCAAAGGACATCTGGGTCTTGAAGGCTTGCTCTAGAGATAAGTTTTCATTTCTACTCAACCTCTGCTCATGTGTTATCAGTGATGTAGGAAGTTCATCAACTGAAAAGTTTGAGAGATCCTTTGTCTCTTCTATGGTGGTGACAATCACATCAAACTTTGAGGGTAGGATCCTCAACAATTTCTCCACAATCCTCTTTTCTTCAAAAATTTTTCCATGAGATATTATCTGTGTGACTAGGCCAATCACATGTGTGAAGAATGAGTCAATATTGTCTGACTCCTTCATGCACACGTTCTCAAAATCTCTCCTCAGCAACTGTAGTTTTGTTGTCTTCACTTTCTCCATGCCTTGATAGGCTGTCTTGAGAGTTTGCCATGCTTCTTTGGATGTTTTGGCTGCTGCTACCATTGGAAACACACTCTCATGCACTGCTTGATATAAAAATACGAGGGCTTTGGAATCCTTCTTCCTATTGCTCTTTAATAGATTTTTCTCTGCCTGAGTTAATCTATTAAACTCATTTTCATATGTTGGTTCTTCAAACCCATATTCAACAAGTTCCCATAAATTTTGTGAGGCAAACAGAGCTCTCATGGTTATTGCCCAATAATCATAGTTTTTCCCATTAAACTGTGGGAGTTGAGTATTAAACATACCCATGCTAGTGCTAGTGCTGGTGCTAGCCATTCTTGCACTCCTTAACTATGCTTTAAAATGCTTGACTGTGTATTAAAATAATTCACTGCCTTCAACAACAACATAAAAAAAACTTTGAGAAATACCTGAAACCTTTTTTGACTAAGTCTTCACTCTGCTCGAGAAGCTGTTGTAGCAAGAAACCTTCCTTCAGCTTCTTTGACACCTTCAAAGAGCCTGGTCAGCTCTGATACCACTGTTGGGAATTTTTCTGGTAAAATTCCAAAAACAAAATCACCTGAACAGAGAACAATGCTCTATTTTTCTCCAGGATCTTAACACAGGGAAGTTATAAACAAATTATTTTATGAGAATAGAGTATTACACACACCCACAAAAGCTTTGTATTCATTAATAAAATACTGATACAAACTTCATCCTCTTTACAGAGGGATTCACCGAGAACTTAAAAATTACTATGTCTCCTTTTGAACAGATTTACACTGCTCTCTGTAAATTTTTCATTTACATTTATTGCTGTAAATGAAATTCTTACATATCACCTGCTGCATATATTTCTTCCCTCACTCTGCTCTGTTCTTTTGTTTCGCACTGCTGTGCATTTCAATACGAAAAAAAAACTATGAACAACAACACATTTCAATACATATGATTTCCTTGTGTCATAAAACAAAAAACTACACCCATGGATAAAAAACTAATAAAATTAAAAACTTACCTACATTTACCAACCCATAGTAAATTTCATTTACTGTTTTACTGTCAAAAACGGCGGTCAAAAAGGAAACTTTTACTCCACGTCAATTTCATATTGCAACCCTGTACTTCAACCATTTAATTATGCAATTTGCGATTTGATCACATTGCGAAATCGCATTCATTGTAAAACAGGGGAATGCATGAAACAAATGGGTGCGATCTACGATATGCTATCGGATTGCATTGCAACATCACAATCAGCATAAATCAAGTGAACAAACGGAGGTAGGTGCATGCATGCGATTTGCGATCTGCGGTAAGATCGCATCGCAAAGTAAAATAATGCTGTAGTTGAAATTATTATTTCAACATATTAGATATAAGAAAGCTACAGGAACTATTTGACAAAAAGGCACTTAGGCCACACACCTGTAATCATCAATAAAAACACAATGGAGGAAAGGATGCGTAAGCGTGGCTCGACCACCGAGAGAGGTAATCTCATCAATGATAATAGTATACTGGTGGAGGATACAAATACTTAAGATCGAGACACAGAGAAAGGAGTGTAACTAGTAACAAAGCAAGAATAAATAGAGGCAAAGTCCATTGCATAGCTTCTAATTTGAGATTGATAACCCTAGGAAGTTTCGGATATGGTCCTCGAAGATGCAAAAGCAATTTCACTACCAAGAAGATCAGTATCTTTATCTAGTTGCTCGCTCAGATTCAATTCGAGTACAAGATCCCTTCAAGTAGTTACCTTGTGCTTATGCCTATTCCCATCTAGAGAACAACCAGTAACAGGGGAAGTTGCTTTATTATATTTAGTTGTGAAAGCACCAGAACACAAACTATCTATAGCTCGAGGAGTTGATTCACCAGCAAACGATCGAGTGTCTCTAGGTAATAATAAGTTTATGCATGTAGTGGAAACAAAGACAAAAGTAGGAGCATCGATTCCATTATATGAATGATGGGCTCGATCCCCCACACACATATGGGTAGCAGATATCACGTCCCCGTCCAAGCCGCCAAGAGAGGCCCCCATAAACAACCGTTCATCCACAAAAGTAAGCCATGTGGGGTAGCAACTGTGGTCCAACAAAGTAACTAGTTGCGCAACCGCCTTATAATAAGTCTAAAAGGATGGGAGTATATAACAATAATAGACTAAAAATAAAGGCACGTGGGTGTGGCCTTGACGCAGTTGAAATCGAATGGAGACAGAGACAACTCGCCGTGGGTTCAATATTTGTTTTGTCCTATCATCATGAAATGGTCTCCATATGAAACATGGGGCTCACTGAACTGATAATTGGTGATGATCGTTCAACTTACCAAGCTTCACTTGTTCCTTTCTCGAGTGGAATACTTACCTATATAGCTTTTTCCTCAATTGGTTCGACCAAGACATAAATTCTTTTATAGCTTGATAGGATATTCAGTGACAACTAAGAAGACAAGATTATGAAATATCCAAGAAAATACTAACAGTAGATAAGTAAGTAATAATAAGATCAATGGAAATGTCTATAAGCATAACTACTCTTTTTTATATGTAACTGATCTGATCTCGAAGTGGAGGTCAAGTAGGATATATTCTTTCTTGTTGATTTTTGTATATGATGCTTTAATGACTTGATGATTAGGAATAGATAACTCAATCTTGACGTCATTCAAAAGTGGTGGTAGTGCATCCGATAATAACAAGGAATGCATTTCTTTCTCATTTCGCGGGATTAGTTACCATTTGAATCATAACATCCGTACCTGATTGGAAGACAATTACATACCCTAGTCCTTAAGAAAGTACCTATCGGTTGGAGATTAGCTGGGAGGTACCATAAAGGCTCATAAACACCATTAGAAAAGGACGAGAGAAACCAAGCTAGGTATTTCTTATCAAGTGGAACTACACTATTAGGATTCTAATGTCAACTACACCGCAAGTTCATGAGCAGGGTTTTCTCATTTGCTAGAGTATGGTTTTTCACTAGCAGCACACGTAGACTACGGTTGTTCATCACTAGCAGCAGGGTTTGTTCCTATAGTGGAGCAACACCATGCAACCTATCTTTGTGCCCAAAACCAATGCGACCATCATCTTAGTCTTACCCCGACAAAATGGGACCATGATCTCTAGTGTGATTATTACCCATGAACACTACCCAAAGTTAGCCCAATGGAGCAGGATATGAAATGGAGATTATGCAAGTGGAGTTATGATGAGAAGTCGTATTCGATAAGTTGGATTCTTGCTATAAATTACGTTACCTAGAACAGGACCACCATGATCTTTCCCTAGTTGATCACTCTTTCACTATTCAGTAGTATGATGATATAACTCAGTTGACTCTTCGCTTAGATCAGTATGATTATTAGATATGACATTCACTATGAAACTAGCAAGATATTCCCTTATTCAAATTTAACATGAAAGAACTGAAGCGAGTTAGCTGGAGGAGTTTCTATCTAGTGGAGTCAAAGAGGATTAGTTGGTTATAAATAGTATTGCAAGGAGGAGCTATCTATAGTCTTGTTAAGACGACTACAAAAGCTTAGGCCTTCTCCTTTCTTCTATTAGTATAGCTTGGTATTAATAGAGCTTAAACTACTGGATGAAGGTGGTAGCTTTACTCCTTGCTCGTGTCCCATGGGTGGATAAGATGCATTTACAGGTTTTTCCACTAGATATCTTGCTTCAACCCAATTAACAGGCATTGGTTAAAATAAGTAAATCTCTCTAGCTATCTCAGATACTTTTCTTATGTATCACTGGCTTAACAATAACCTTAAAAGAGAACTTCTTGAAGTAACAACAACCACTTGCATATTCGTCCTTCTAAGATATGCTTATTCACCAAGTACTTTAGAGCTAAATAGTCTATGTAGAACTCAAAATGGTCTTCCAACAGAATAGATAACGGTGGAACTTCTGTAAATCATACATTGTAGCTATCCCTCCCCCTCTTTGGTGGTATAGTTGCGCTCGGCTTGAGACAACTTCCTAATTGCAAAGAAAACAGGGTGATCGAGATTCCCTTCCCCTCGTTATGCAACCATTGCTCCTAGGGAAATGTTGGATGCATCTACATGGACACGAAATTCCACATTCCAATCAGGAATCATTAGGAGCACTTACCCACTTTTCTTTCAGCCTTTCTATTATGATTCATATATTTATCTAACTCCCTAATGCATGTAGGTACCTTTGCCCCGATGATGGAGTATACTTCTACCCCAATGCTCAGATGGGGTTACCCAACCCGATATGAGTCATGAAAAGTTGATCCAAAGTACTATATCTATTCTTATATGCTTGAAAGGTTGTCCCCACCCTACATAGATATAGATTTTTTTCCGCCCATGCTTTGAAGGGTATGTCCGCTCACTTGGTTCTTCTCACTCATTCCTTTGATCTTGCTTGAAACGTCTCAATTTAATATGTAGATAGTAGAATCGACATGGTAGTTCGGATAAGTTGTTAAGTGGCTTTCACATATATGGTTTTTGTAAGATATATCAAGCTACCAACCAGCTATCGGTACATTGTAGCATCAACCACTTTAGTGCCATCGTCACTTCTCAACTTCAGATTCTACTGCAAAGGTGTCCCTGCTGATCTACACTGATCCATACCAAACTTTTCCAACAGATTTCTAGCATACTTCCCTTGGGTAAGAAAAGTTTTCCCAGTATCTCTGCATACTTCTAATCCCAGACAGTAATGAATTCTTCCAAGATCCTTCATCTCAAAAACTTGTGCCATAAGCCTTTTCATTCCTCTGATTAAATCATTTGCATCTCTTGTTATAATCATGTCATCCACATACAAAGAAATCAAAATAATCTGCCTCTGATTATTGTACTTGGTATACAAATTTGGGTCATTTAAACTTCTATGAAAGCCATGCTCTAAAAAGAAAGAATCAACCTTTTCGTACCAAGACCTAGGTGCTTGCTTTAAACCATATAAAGCTTTTTTCAATCTGCAAAAAAGATGTTCCTACCCCTTCTTCACAAAACCTTGAGGTTGTACTAAATAAATTTCTTCCTTCAAGTCACCATTTAGAAATGCACACTTAACATCTCGTTGGTGTAGCTGCCATTTGTGTTTTGTTGCTAAGGAAATTAACATTCTAATGGTGTTTAATATGGCTATAGGAGCAAAGGTGTCATCGAAATCTATTCCCTCTTGCTGTGACTAACCCTTTGCTACCAGTCTAGCTTTAAATCTCTCTATACTCCCATCTGCATTTATTTTTGGTTTATACAGCCATTTACATCCTATGGGGATTTTACCTTTAGACAATTCAACCAAATCCCAACTATGGTTTATGTTTATTGACTCTATTTCCTCACACATTGCAGCCCTCCATGCATCAGATTTACTTCCTTCCTCATAATTTGCAGGTTCTACAATGTTCAAAATATTTGACATTAAAGCATAGTCTCTCAATTTAGCAGGTAATCGAGTCTTCCTACCTGATCTCCTTGGTAGGGGACTTACCTAAACTCTATCTATTTCAGTGCTTGCATCATCATTGATTACATTATCTGTTACTTCTTCTTCTTGTTTCTGCACTTGCTCTTCATCTTCCTCACTGTTTTCTTCTATAAGAAATGGAATGTGGCAATCACTGTTAGAATCCTCCTTTCCTTCTTCAACCTGTTCATGAAATATGACATCTCTGATTGCAAAAACCTTGTGAGTCACAGGATTATATAAGCTATATGCCTTGAACTTAGTGCCATATCCAACAAATATACATTTAAGGGCTTTGGGGTCTAACTTCTTCCTATCTGCCTTAGGTATATGAGCATAAGCTTTTGACCCAAATATTCTTAAATGACTAACTGCTAGTTTGAATACAAACAATGCTTCAAAAGGGCTTTTGAAGCCTAAACATCTAGTAGGAATCCTATTCTTCAAATATACAACAACGTTAATAGCTTCTGCCAAAAGATCATTTGATAGACCCTTAGCTTGTAGCATGCTCCTTACGCACTCCACAAGAGTTTTGTTCTTCCGTTCAGCCACTCCATTCTATTGTGGAGTGTGTGGCACTGTAAATTGTTGCACAATCCCATGATGCTTGCAGAAATTCATGAAATCTCCCAACCTGTATTCTCCCCCTTGATCTGAGCGGAGAATTTTTATCCTTTTTCCTGTCAGGTTCTCTACCATAGATTTAAACTCTTTAAAATACTGAAAGTCTTGACTCTTTTACTTAGAAAGTATATCCATGAATATCTAGTGCAATCATCTGTAAACAAGAGAAAGTAATATTCTCCTCCTAGTGACCTAGTTTGCATAGGTCCACAAATATATGTATGCACCAATTCTAAAATATCCCTTTCCTTTCCATTAACATGCAAAAGGAACTCTTCTCTATGCATTTTCCCTAATGCACATCCATCACAATCCAGCTTAACATTATGAAAAACAGGTTGTCCATCAACCATACCTTTTCTCTGAAGTAAGATGAGGTCTTGCAGATTAAGATGGCCGAATCTCTGATGCGAGAGATCTTCGATTGTTAATCCGGCTGCAACCATTTCTTGCTGTGGCATACTCTTTGCATCTAGTCTGTACAAGCTCCCCACACACACTCCTTTTGCAAATGTTTCCATCTGGCTATCCTTAATGACACAATTATTTTTAAACAATTGAACTTGCATATCCTGATGAGTAATCATTGAGATAGAGAGCAAATTTTTCTTAGTTCCTGGAACATACAATACATTTTTAAGATGTCTAATGTCACCACTAGGTAACTCTACATGAATGTCACCATGTCCTTTGATCTGATATCCACTATCATCTCCTAAATAAATTTTCGACCCACATGAAGTTTCTTCAAGAAATTCAAACTAGTCCTTCTTACCAGTCATATGTGAGGATGCGCCAGAGTCAACATACCATATGTCATCCTCATCTCCCTTTAAAGCTGAAAGAGCACAATCGACTGTAAATAGTCGAAGTTCGTGGCTATGGTCCTCTTCTTCCTCAACAAGGTAACCCTTATGTTTTCTCTTTTTGTTTCTTCCTTCATCTGCTTGCCTCTTATAACACTCTCTAATCTGATGACCAGGTTTTCCATAGTAAAAACATTTCTTAATGGGAAAATCATTAGCAGACATACCTTTAAAGGGTCTCTTCTGAAATGTGTTGGCTCCTTTCTGTTGCTGCTGCTGTGGTTGCTGGTGCTGGTGCTGCTTCCCTCTGTACTGTCTCCTTTTTTCCATCATAGCAAGGTCATTGCTCTAAGTTTTCAAATTTTGTCGTCGCTCTTCTTCATGTAGCAGGATCCCAGTCAGCTCTTCAAATGAAGGGACTTTCTCCCTTGCTGACAGCCCTGTGATGAACGTCTGGTATTCATTAATCATTATGTTCAATGTGAGCGCGACTAGATCTGAATCGAAAACTTTCTCTCCGATTGCTCCCAATCTGTCCCTCAGATCCTTGACTCTGGAAATGAATCCAAAAACAGACTCATTCTCCTCCATCTTCAATGCAAACAGCTTGCCTTTAAGTGACATGACACTGTTTGTATTCTGCGTCTTGTACAGGTTTTTGATTGTCGTCCAAATGTCAACAGCCGATTTAGAGTCTCTAATATGAGGGATAACATTGTCCTTGACGGAAATTTTCAATATGACCTTTGCTTTTGTCTCCCTTTTATCACAATCTTGTTCTTGTGTCGTTTTTCTTGCTCTCGGCTCATTTCCTATGACGATCTCCCAAGCATTTGCACTTTCAAGCTGTTATCACTCAGGTTGTTCCCTTTGACTCCCAAGGGAATAGCAGCTGAGGTAACCACTGACCAATCTTTAGCTGCAGGTCCTAGTCTACCTGCAACCAGAGAGGGCTCTCTCTTTATAGTTTAGCTTTGTTTGATGAGTGTTTTAGACTAGTTATGATGCACTGTTTGTTTGATTTTGGTCGGTTGATGATTCCTTTTAGAACTAAAATACCGACTTACTGGACAATTTGTTCCATTGGACAATGGAGTTGAGATATTTATGCTTAGGAAATTGATATGTGGAGACAAAGTGTTGCTGCAGAGCAAGTTAGGCATATGTGAAAACAATATATCAGATTGGTTGATGGAGTGGTGGAAAATTAGTAAGTGAGAGGCAATTAAGAATCTTTCACTATGCTAATGAAGAAAACATGGAAGTAATGCTTGAGAGCAATTAAGAATTCTTAAACAATATTCACCATGTTAGGATAAGTTGAAATATGAGCAGTTAAGAATTCATATCTATGGCTAATCCACCAGAAAACATATTTAGAAAATAGAGATTGAGCATAGGGTGTTCAGACCAAATCCTAGGCTATTCTTTTTCTCTATTTACCGAGATTATGGAAACACGAAATTGTGGAAATAACAAGAAACACATACGCAGTTAGAAGAAACTTATTGGTTCAGCAAATGACACAGGAATTCTGCAACAATACAGAGCTTCTACATATCCATCTCAAACAGTATTGACACCAGCAATCTCCATCAGCCATTTTATTATCAAAAGTCCTCAGTATACATCAGAGTTCTTCAGAAAGCATTCTCTTACAACCGACCCTCAATGCGTTATCTGAGGGGATATTTATACAAAAAATAGGGTATGAAAATATCTTAGTGGAGAGTTATGGTGCAATAAATTGCACCACCAACTCTCTTACAAAAAGTAAATGATACATAAATGTAACTTTAAAGGCTGAGATGGCCGTCATTCCTTTGTCAGACAGATTCGACTTTTGGCTGCAAAAAGTAGGTGGTAACAGTGCTTTAAATGCTGCGTTCTTTTGGCTTGATATTCTGAGTGGATTGCTGAGTCACCTGTATGCTGCTTGCTGTACCTGTGTGCTGGCCTGTTCTACTGACCTGTTCTGCTGACCTGTTCTGCTGACCTGTTTCAAAAAAGGTAAACAAGAAACACAGATTTATCTAGGCAAAATTTCCAACATTGCTTGCCACCAATCAGCCGGGGGCAACTGATGTCTCCTCATCTTTACCACTGTCTCATCTGCCTCTGTAAGTCTATAAAAATTGGGAGGCACCTCAAATAGATGATTAATCTCATGTTCTATAAAAAATAGATTCTCCAGCTTGTCATAGAGGGTCTGCCCAGATTGAGGCCCTGTTTCTGCTGTGGAGCTGCTGGAAGCTGTGATCTGGTTCTCTACATAGTTATCTACCCTTGTCATATAATGCTTATATGACAGCAGCTATCCTGTACCAGTCACTAGACTTGGAAGTCCTTTGTCTTGTAAAATAGCCATTTTGGCTCTGAACTCATCTATTTCTTCCTTCATTTCCTGGCACTTCCTTTCTAGTGTCTGGGTGAAATTCCTCAATGTAAGTACCTTTTTGGCAGTGAGGATTGCCTCCGTCCTGCTGGCTATTTGTAAATCAGCCAGTTCCTCCCTAGTGCGGTTATTAAGGAAGTGAATCATCTTATTTGCCTGCTCAGGCATTATTCCCAGGGCTGTCCTGGTTCTCTGAATCTCTGTGTGAGCTATTTCTATCAGCTCTACTTGCTCAAAAATGGATTGAATGGACCTCCATTGATCCTGCATAGATTTGCAAATCTTGGCCCAAACAATCCTTTTTATTTCTGCTAGGGTGTTGCCCAGCATCAACTCCTTCTCTAGAGTTCTTACTTTGGCCTCCAAGGCCTTTATTTCCCTCTGTTTTTCTGCCACAGTCATTTTTGACTTATCATAACTGGCCTCCAGCTTGGCCAGTTTTTCCTTGGCAGCAGTTATTTCTGTGACCTGGCTCTCCAGCTTTTTGACAACCTTCATCATTTCTTCCATGCTCAGGCTGGATTTTGCTGTTGCTGCTGTGGCTTCCGTAGTTGCTCCAGTTGCTGATGTGGCTGAGGTAGGTGCTGGAGCAGTAGGAGGAGCTGTTGTTGTTTGTGCTGGAGGGGCAGATTGGAGGTTTGTTGAGGTCTGTGGTGGCTGGGAGGCAGATTCCCCTTGCTTGTCCTGCATGGCTTTTTCCAATTCTGCCTCCACCTGCAGTATCCTCTGGTTCATGACCAGGAGTAATTCCATAGCGTTATCCACCTGTTTTTCTTGGACAAGCTCTGCTGTGTCAGGATGGATAGTAGGAGGCAATTTTTCCTGCCTCCTCAATGCAGCTATGTCATCCTCCTTTTTCTTTATAAGGGCCTTGACACCCTTTGGATCTTTTGGGTCATGCCCAAGATCAACAATTATATCCTCCAAATTTTTTATTCTATTATCTTTGGCGGAGGAGGACAGCCTCTCCAAATCAAGCTGTCTATTGGTGTTTTTCAGTGATTCTTTTAGCTGATGGGCCAGCATTGCCCTATCAGCAAGTGTAGCATACACCATTTCCCCGGTTTGCTTGTGCAGCTCAATTTGATCCATGGGGTGTATGTCTTTGGCAAAGACCTCTAGATTAGTCTTGTAGTAATCAGCTGGGGTCTTTGGGTGTGGAACTCTGGGTTTCAGATGAGTGAATATCATCTTTTCATCCTTGAAGTCAAAGGCAGCCATCAATCTTTGTTTCTTGGCTGGGGTTGTGTTGAGAAACTGCTCATACAGCTGCACTCTTAGTAATTCATTCTAAGCTTTGATCTCCATGAAACCCTCTTCGACTGTGGCCGACTTCTGGCCCTGCTGTCTGGAGGAAGATACCTCCACGGTGTGCTGCTGAGGCTGTTCTAGCTGGACTGAGCTGGTGGCCATCTGTTGGCTTGCTTGCCTTTCCCTGTTTTGGCTTTCTTCCAGCTCTTCACTTATGTCTCCTTCAGCTTCAGGGTCTGTCCTTGGCCTCTTGGCCTCAGGTCGCTGCAATGACCCTGTGGGAGGTGTGATTTCTTCTCTGTCCCTTTTCTTCCCTCTCTCATTATTTAGAGGGGTCTGCAATACTGGGTTTTGAATTTGTTCAGTTTGCAGGGGAGGAGCCTGTGTTGTTTGCTGGTCTTTTGAGGCACTAGACTGCCCTGTTTCTATCTCTTGATGCTCATCCATCTTCTCCTTTCCTTTTGCAGTTGTTGCTGGAGCTTGCTGGATGTCCTGTGCTGTTTGTGCAGTAGAGGTGCCTTCTTCTGTCTGGATTGTTTGCTTGAAAACCTGCTGACAAGAGTCCAAGTCAAGAGTTTTTTCCAGGTCTTTCACATTTTGCTCCATTAATTCTTCCTGAGTCAATTCTTCTACTATTGATCCAGGCACCCATTCATCCTGATTAGCAAACTATTGTACTTGAGGGAGTGGGGTGTGTTTATAAGCCATCAATCTATATTTAACTCTCCTTGCACTGATGAAACCTTCAGGGTCATAAGGGACCCACCAGAAACTCCTCTTGAGTTTGAGTTGCTGTCTTAGCATTTGGTCAGCTTCCTGCCAACCATCTTTTTTGTTCATTGTGAATGGGCCTAGGTGATCCCTGAATTTCAGGTTGGCCTTCTTCTTGGCACTGTGAAAGTGTGTTAGGTCGGAGTTTATCAGTTGCCTATAGTACTCGAGAGCGAATAACCTCATAGGAACGTACTTTGGGAGTCTGTATGGACAGAGCTCACAGCCATAAATTCTGATGACATAGTGGTTTTGGTACAAGTACCAGTCACCAATTTTGTAGCTTCTGGATAGCTGCAAAATCTTCTACATATCCTTGGATAGTCTGGCAGGAGGAGTCCTCTTTAGCAGGCATATGACTGGATATACAAATTGATCAATGAATTCACAGTATGAATAGGGGGAATCCTGGACCTGGTGGAAGACTGAAGACCAGAAGATCACAAACCTTCTTTCCCCTTGTGAGTCTAGCTTCTTGATTGAGCATTGGAAGCTGTCTGTTTGATAGTATAAGAATAAATGGTAAATGTATGAGGAATATTTGAATATTGCCTCCCTGTCCAGTCTTGTCAACTAATCATGTATCTTGATGGCAATGTACTTGGCATAGTTGTATTTGATAGCAGGGGGCTTCATAAGGCTGTATGCAGACAGCATGACCAGCACAGTTATATCAACATGTTCATTTGTGGTGAACCCCAGCACAGAGGTCACCATGTCTATCAATAGCTTTCCCACTTCATTGAAATATTTATATGAGAAAGGGGGTGGCCCAGAGGGCTGGCAGTCCGCCTTCATGAATTTTCTGGCTATGGCTTCAATGTCTGAATCCGAAAGTCTGGAGCCCACATCTAGCAAATAGTCCATGGAGAAAGGGTACAGCAGCTGGGTCTGTTTGTAATTGAGCATCTGGTTGATGGAGTCTGGAGTTATGTAGAAGAGGATGCTCCCAGATGGAGACCTCACAGCCCTGAGCTTCTGGTCATAGTTCTCTGCACACAGATGGATGATTTCTGGGAAGGTATTGACAGAAGGCAGAAAGTAAGTGGGCAGATTGGACTGCCAGACCCCATACAGGTCACTGCCGTCTAAGTGAGTGTTCGTCAATTGGCAATATGTCTGCAAATGGTTCCTTTGTGCCACAAAATCTGTGATGAGAGCATCATCATCCACCAAAGGTATAGCTTCTAGCTCTCTGTTGGGTGGGTTTATGGGTAAAGCATCCAGAGCAGCTGAAGCTGCCATTGTTTTGGTCTTTGCTGGTAGTTTTCACTATGCCTCAAGCTTGGTATGAAGGGGTCTACTGTTCTCTGTTTGCAGTGAGTAGTTTTGGAAGTATAAGGGCTGTCACAGGCTTAATTAATCTGTGGGGCACTTTGTTTTAATATAGCAGAGTGTTTTGTAGCTGGATAGCTGGTCAATTGCAGAGGATTTGTTTATCAGAGGTGAAGGAGGATGCCAATGTAGTGCTCTTAGCTTGTGGCTGGGCCTTGTAGCTGCTCTTTCGTGAAAAAATTAGGCAGAGTTTACAGCTGGTTGCGGGTTTCCCTGGGAGTTCTTCTGTGTAGGGGTTACATAGGTCTCACTGGTAGCTTCAAAGGTGAATTTCAACCATATGGTTTCTTGAATTAAAGTCGAACTTGAGCAGGAAACAGGATTTACATGGAGAATGAGAGGGCAAGAGGGTGCTTGCGGCGAAATACCTGTTTTAGTGGCGTATGGGCAGTTGCAGCGGTCGAAGTGGTTGGATTGTATATGGTTGAGTTGACAATGGGGGCAGCAACAATTGTAGCGGATGAATTTTGCTTTTTGACCGTTGGAAATCAAATTTCGCCTTCAGCTAAGCTCCAGGTTGTTCGGCAGAGAATGGTAAAAAACAACGGTTTTTACCCCTTTTTATGCATTTCGGGTGAATTGGCGCCTTTTTTGTGATGACGTCATGCTGATGTCATGATGGGCCCAAGTACGGAGGAGATGACGTGGCAGGTGACGTGGATGCCCAGGTGGCATGGATGCCCAGGTGGCATGGCCATGGCGGCGGGGTAGTCGGGGCAATACGTGGGGCGGGGTGACGTGGACGCACGGCAGCGGTCAAAAGCGGGGTGACGTCACGCTGGCGGAGGCGTGACGTCAGCGTGAGGGGAAGGGCGGTAAGTGGTTTCCCCGACAGGCCCTCCGGCGGTAAGTGGTTTGGAGGGGGGGGGCAGCGAACACCTTCCGCGCCTGACGCGTGGCAGGGGTACGGCGGCAATACCGCCCATCCCCCGGATGCAAAAGGTCGGGCACGTTTGTAGGCGGATCGACCGCCCACTGTTGGATGGCGGGGTGGGAGATCTGACGGCTGGCGGCGATCGGGACATGCCGGTGGGTTTGTGTAGTGGGGACCCGCCCTTTTGATTTGACATTTATTTAATAAAAGGGCGCGGGGGGTGTATAACCATAGTTTTTGGGTTTTGTGGGTTTATTTGCCCACGCGTTTTAATTGAAATTTAATTTTTTTCAACTTTAGAACAACGGGTCTTAGGGCGGAGAAGGGAAAAAAGGGTTTTTTAAGGGCGGGGAATTTTGTGTCATCCTTTTGCAAAAGGGTTATGGGTAGGAGGGGTTTTATTGTGATTTTTTCTTTGCAATTTGAGGGTTAAATGAACAAAATGACATGGAATGAGAGGAGGTGACCTAGGAGGTTCATCAAAGTGACCAGGTGTCATTTTGATTCCCTTTTTGAACAGACCATATGGCTATAATGCCAAAGGAGGGATACTTATAGACATTTTGGGGTTTATACACCATGGTGTTAATACTAGTAGGGAAGGGTAAAATAGGGGAATTACATAGTAGGATTAGCTGTTAATGTGGAGGGGAGCATGGATGAGGATCAGTACACCCAAGTCTTCTTGAAAATAACTTAGTGTAAAGAGTAGATCAAAATGAAAAGACTTTTTGCACAAGAAATGTGGCTTTTAAGGCCATAAGAACATGACAAAACAGTAACCTTCTCTGATCTACATAAGTAGAGAAAGGGTGTTAATAATGAGTAATATACAAATGAAAACAGGGAAGTTAGTCATGCTCTAGTATGTTGCTTCTCCTGTAGATGTTTTAGCAACTTTGGTCTTGAAAGAGAGACCACTTCTGCAACCCCATCTACCTACCCAACTATTTTGCCTAACATTTTTATTTCTTCTTATAGGGTGCATTTAGGCTAGCAAACCCTTTAAATGCCTTTTCTTTTACATTGGCTTTTTGCTTTCATTTCCTATGTAAGGCTACCCTTATTCCTTCCAGGCCCCAGATTAAGCAGTTGGGAACCTTAGCTTCTCTATCTAGCTATTGATCTGCCAAGATTAAACAGTTTGGACAGATTTCTTTCTCTATTCTACAACATAAAAATTGAAAACATGGCATGATCCAAATTAGGCTGTTGGACCATCCATCAAAATTGAGTCCCTATCAGGATTGAGACACACCTTGTCTCCTTATGGAAATATGGGATCTTTGCATTTATCAAAGCAGAGCATATTTGGACCTTTGATCGCCAATCATGAAATATGAAACCTATTGGTATAGGTATCCAACAGTGGCTCCACATGGGGATGGTTTTTCTTTTTGAAAGACCAAGAACAGCAGGTCAGATTGCCTTGGGTCTTGACTGTGTGTGCCAACTTTCTCAGATTTACTGCTTTGACATGCTATTTTGTACTTCTCTTCTTGGTGCATCTCTGATTTTATTTACCTACTGCTGCCAACTATCAGAAAACTATAAGACGTTTTGTTTTTACATATATGAAAATATATACAACAGCCTATGTACAAGGAGAAACTCAGACTGCAATGATGGGTGATATTCAAAGTAGTGCTTGAGCATCCTGCCATTGACAGGACCTTCATCCAAATTAGTTTCATCAAGATTCTTGAGAAAGTAGGTGTTATTTCCCTGTACTTCTTGAATGATAAATGGCCCTCTCCAAAGGGAATCAAACTTTCCATGCTTTCCTTTGTTTTCTCTCCTTGAATCCCACTTGAGAACTTTGTCACCCATGTTAAAATCCTCAGCTTTAGTTCTCCTGTCAAAAGCTTTCTTGAGCTTCTCTTGTAGGATTTGAACTCTGTTGTAAACTTGGTCCTTGGTTTGCTGTAGACATATAATTTGGTTCACTCTCCTCTGCATATCATTAGGCTCAGCTTGAATTTCCTGTAGTAGTTTCATGACAGGGATCCCTAGTGATGAAGGGAACTTGGCTTCTAGTCCATAG